>JAOXOE010045690.1:0-37347 GCA_028565055.1 Phoeniculus purpureus | reverse complement strand
CTTGGTCTAGGTGATCCTGCTGTGGCAGGGGGATTGGACTGGATGATCTTTCGAGGTCCCTTCCAATCCCTGATGTTTTGTGGGTCTTTGAGTCTGTGATCATTCTGCAGCTCTTCCCTGTAGCTTCACCAACAACTCAACACACTCTTTTTGAAACAGGGTGCCCACAAAGATTTTTGGATGGTTTGTTTTTTTAAAATTATAAGCCAATGTTTAAAAAATGCCTTGGGCATGGGTGTCAGCTGTTTGCAATTTCTCTAGGAATTCCTTTCAGGTTTCCCTCCTCTGATGGCTGCTTTTTGTGATCTGTCCTTTATCCGTCCGTAAGGTTTTTGAAGTCTGTCTGGGTGATACTTGCTGCATCTTGTTAAGTTAGAGTGTCTTAAATTCCATTCTATCAGTGAAATTACCAGGTACCTCTTTCAAGCAGTTCTCAACTCATTGCCAAGTGAAACGAGATTATTCTGAATTAGATTTTTTCATAATATCAAGGATAATATTTTGGGATTTCGTTGGGGGGTTTCTTTGTCGTCTCTGTGTTTTTTTTAGTTTTTTAATTCTCTCATTTTTTTACTTCTCACTTATTTTATTTCTTCTCCCTCGCTGAGACAGGGGCCACCTCACATGATGTGCAGTGCCCTGCACAGTGAAGCCTTACAAACGTGAGGATGTGAAGAATATGTGAGGGAGGACATAAAGAACAACTAATGTTATTTCTGACCTTAATTTGACCCTCCCAAACATATCCTCTTGGAGACCAGGATGTACCTTAATTCAGATGCACAAATGAGCAAAAGATTTGAGACAGCAAGTGAGCTCTTGAATCTTTGTTTTTATAAGGGAAACCCTCCTATAGTTTCAACAGGAGAGTTGGGAGTTGTTTCATGCCAGCCTTGTCACTGTCTGAATCAACCAAAATGGAAGCCGTGATGGGGATTAAGTCTAATCCAGCGGAGAGGTGTCGCTGCCCATGGCAGGGAGGTTGAAGCTGGTGATCTCTAAGGTCTCTTCCAACCTGAGCCATTCTGTGCTTCAAAAAAGTCTTTTAAGCCGTATCTTTGAGCAAAGACACACCTGCAGAGCACTGGAACAGGCTGCCCAGGGGAGTTGTGGAGTCTCTTTCTCTGGAGGCGTTTAAAACTCGTCTGGACGTGTTCCTGTGTGACTTGGCCTAAGTGATCCTGCTGTGGCAGGGGGATTGGACTGGATGATCTTTCGAGGTCCTTGGCAATCCCTAATGTTCTGTGATTCTGTGATACTCTCTGTAATGAATTTTAAAAGCTGTAAAAAAATGTTTTGTATGCACATCATTTCTTTTGGATGTCCTGGAGCAAAGGAGGCCTCGTTGCCCGCTCAAGGGCAGCAAAATGGACCATTTCTGGCATCAGCTGCCTCACACAAGGGGCTGCACTTCAACAGCCCTCTGGGGTGCAAAAGCACCACAGCCTGCTCCAGAAGTAATGGGCGTACTTACAAGCATCAAACGTTTTCTCAGTACCTGTACTTGTGAAGAGACTATCTCCTTAAACTCTCAGTGTTTCTCCAAGTACAGCAAAGACCATCATTCTTCTTCTGCAGTGCCCAGCCTTGTTGCAGGTGTGCAGCACTGCACTGCTCTCCCCTGCAGGACAGCGAGGAGGAGAAGGAGGAGGAGGAGGAGTTGGGGATTGCTCAAGCAGTTGTGGCAGGTGAGGTGGGGCTGAGTCAGGCACTAATGCACCTGCCTGCTACGGGCAGCTTAAAGCAAGAGAAGTTTTCTCTGGAGCCATCCTGGTGCAGCGCCTGGCTTAGACACAGAGAAGACTACAATGGGGCTGTTCTACAGTAAGACTCAGGTAAGAAAGGGAAAGAGGAAGCTCTGTGGTGATCTGGGCAGGCAGCCCCTGACAGCTGAGGGGACCTGCTGTAGGAGGTGGTGTTTCTATAGCTTTGAGATATCTTCATCAACACCAAGGCTGAAAGCAAAGCAGGGCTTCTGCGGGAGGTTTTGTGCTACTTTGTGGTTTGGCCTTCAGGATGGGAAGGACTTTAATGCTGCAATAATTTGGAAAACCCCCAATTAAAAAAACGAAGGATTTTTGTTGTCCTTCAATTCCATCCTACTGGGCGAGGCAAAGCAACCCGCTGAGGAAAAATAAGGAAGTACCGCTAATGACAATGAGCGTATTGGTGGGGAAAGCTAGGACACTGATACTACGTGAGGTGTTAAAGATAGCTGTCTTAAAAATTGTGAGGAGTTTGGGGCATAAGAGAAGGAACGGTGACGTGTTGGTGTATGTTGATCTACATTATTTGTGCAGTGACAGTCACTCTTCTATAGATGGTGGGCATGAACAGTATCTTACTTGTGTTTGTTCCATCACTACAGAGTTGGGTTTTTTCTTTTGTGCTCTTGGTTGTTTGGATTGTTCTTTTGTTTATGGTTTTAAGGGACTTTTGAGATTTTTGGTTGTTTTTTGTGCTGTAGGTTTTTCTGTTTGGTTGGGGGTTTTTTTGTTTGTGGTTGCCTTCACTTAAAACTTTAAATGTGCAGTCTTCCCTCCTTTTATTTCTTTAAAAACGGTATAAGGAAGCAAATAAGAAATAAAATAAGATAAGAAAAGGAGATTGATTGGTGACCTCATTAATGATTACAAATATGTGAAGGGTGGGTGTCAGGAGGATGGAGCCAGGCTCTGCTCAGTATCATCTAGTGGTAGGACAAAGGGCAAGGGGTTTAAGCTGGAGCAGAGGAGGTTCCACATCAATGAGAAGCAACTTTTTCCCAGTGAGGGTGACAGAGCACTGGAAGGGGCTGCCCATGGGGGCTTGTGGAGTCTCCTTCTCTGGAGATGTTTAAAACCCACTTGGCCATGTTCCTGTGCAACTTGGTCTAGGTGATCCTGCTGTGGCAGGGGGAATTGGACTAGATGGTCTTTCGAGGTCCCTTCCAATCCCTAATGTTCTGTGGTTCTGTGAAATTAGATCAGGAACAAAGTAACTCACTTTCAGCACCTGTATTTTTGATAAGGTTCCAGATTTGTCTGATCCTTGCTGTGGATGCAAAAGGATGACGGGAGCAAACCAGTTTCCTGGCAAGATTGTCAACTGTCACTCGATAATTGCTTAGTTTTAGGTGATTTCCTAAAATTTCCATTGACACTTTACTGTGAACTTTGTTTAAGTGATGATTGTAGAATAGAGTTATAGAATGTGTTGAGGAAGGGACTTTTAAAGGTCATCTAGTCCAACCCCCACCACAGTGAACTGGGACATCCTTAACTGATTTAACTGAATCAATTCAGTACGAACTGAATTATTCAGGGAGAAGTAATTGCAGTTTTATTGCATTCTGTGAAGTTTGAGATAGATCTCTGGAAGATGATTTTCAGGTCTTCATCATCATCTGAGAGCTGCCACTGCTCTACCTCAAACATAACATTGGAGTTATCTAGCTATGAGCCAGCTGATGAGCAGTGCTGTTGCACCACGATATGGCTGCTAATTCCCACCCCACCGGATTACCTGCCACTTGTTGTGAAATGGAATGTGTGTGGCATCCTTTGAGTTTGCAAGACCAAGGCGTGTGTCAGCTGTGTTAATCACGTGGATCTCACTATCATACATGACTCTGTGATTGAGTTGTGTCAGACGTCTGAAGTTGAGGGATAGCACAAGGTGGCTCAGAATTAAAAATGGAGAACCTTGGAGGCTTGGTCTGTAGTTGAAAGGACATTTTGGCTCTCTGGCCACACCTGAATGCCAACTTCCTGGTAAAAAGATGACAATTTCAGAAATAGTTTGGATGGTTGGACTTGAAATGCTTAATTCAATGCCATATCTGACTGTGCTTCTGCTCTTTCTCTCTGCGTGCTCATCCCATGTGTTTTGTGTGCTGTTTGACAGACAGAACTGTCTCCATGCAACTTGCTTACCGTGAAAATCATACGGATGAAAAACGCCAGGAAAGCAGACTTGTGTGAGTATCTTTGCCATATCCCTGGAGCATCTGCGTGCTTGGGAAACGACTCGGAAACGTCACAACACTTTTGTAAGATCAGTTATCAAAGAAGTGCGAGGAGATGCTGAACGTGAAGTAGCGCTGTAACGTTAGGTCCAGCCAACAGTCGTATTTGAGAAGATGTTTGCACAGAATGCAGAAGGTATTTCACATCTGTGAAGAAAGGCTTTTGTTTAGTCACAGAAAAGGTTGCAATAAGAGGTTGATGTGGGGCACTTCTTCCTATGATCCCTTCTTAATGTCCACCCTGTGCATCCCTGGGCCTAACAGATTATTTTATGTGGACTCAGGGCTGCTTACTCAGCATCTCTTATGGACAGCCAAGAGTGATTCACCTACAAAGAACAGCCACGTTTCAAACTTAAATGATGCCAGAGAAGACATTTGTTTGAGCATTTCCTAAGTGCTTTGCTTTGATTTCTGCTGTAGTTATTGTAGAAACCAAAGGAGTGTGAAGGGTTTCTCAGAGGTTTATGGAAGTGAAGTAAGTTGCCTTGCTGTTGCTGAATGCATGGGGACAAACAGTCTATGTAGGATCATAGAGTTATTAACACTGGAAGAGACTTCCGAGATCATCAAGCCCAACAGTCAACCCAACACCACAATGCCCACTAATCCATGTTTTCCAGTGCCACATCTGCACTTTGCATAGACATATAGATATGTGGTGTACCTTACGAACCTTCCCACCAAATCACTTCTAAAGTGTGGGAAAGAGATTTGAAGCTCAGTTATAGGCTGGAGAGAAATTTCTTGCTGCAGTGAAAACCTGTTGAAAGATACAAATATGCTCTCAGAACAGATACAAAAAGGTGGGGAAAACTACAGTCCTCAAATATGTCCCTACATAATCATGTTCTGTTATCTATCTACACGACACTGAGCTAACCAGACCTCTTTTCCATGTTCTTCTCATCTGAATCAGTGCTTTTTGTTATTGTATTTTAACTGTTTTTATTCTGAAGGCAGTTTCCTATGTTTTGATGCTGTACTTCCCAATACTGGAAAGTTTCTAGGCAATGGAATTCTCAGGTGTTTCTGATTCCCAGTCCAAGACACATCCCCACCAGCCCGCAAAGCTGATAAAAGATGCTGTTTGAAGGACAGGTGTTTTTCAGGTGTGGCAAAGAGCCTAGAGCCAACAATAAAGCCACAGCACAAGCTTTCCAGTCTGAAGCTCTTCTGCTTTGCATTGTGAAGAGTACAGTGGGTGTTGTCTGCAAAGCAGAATGACAGACTAACATAGCTGAGATACCCCCTCCCTTCCTTTTCCCACCTCTGTTTTGATCACTTTCCTTTTCTTGCAACTTTTTTATAGAAGTTGATGTCACCCCATTTCTCATTTCAACATCTCTCATTTAACATTTCAAATCAGCTTCTTCTACCTCGTACCAGTTGTGTCCATCATTTACCTTCTGAAGCAAACCTCATTTTGTTATTTTTTCCCTTTGAGATCCTTTCTTGCACTGGTTTTCTGTAGAGCTTTTGGATCATTTTGTATAAAACCTATCTAGTATTTATAATACCTAGACCTTAGGTATTTACTAGGCCTTCTAGTCTCCCAGTCTGGTGCCACATGTTGCTTTCATTACTGGTCTGTCTGCTCCATTTTCCAGATAATGAAGGAGAGAAAAGGAATCCCTAGCAACAGACTCTGAAAATCCCACGAACATCTCTCGTGAAACAGATAATACAAAACCTTTCATGGAAGTTCGGGGATAAGTTGGAAAAATTAAATTGTTTCCATCAGCTTTTAAAACCCTGAATCTTTGCAGTGCACCCTTGCACTAGTCTGCCTCTTCTTCCCACTGAGAGTGTAACCCCAGCTTCCGCTTGTGTGTTGATGCATAGCTGATAGAGCTGACACCTCTTGTTAATTTAGTGCCTTGTTTGTGATCGCCACATTCTCCCTTCCCACTGAGTACACCCACAGCCCCACCAGGCTCTTTGGGGCTCTGGATATTTCTGGACCTCTGAACACTTGCCAGTTCCCAGGTTTGGGTGTGTTTCCATTCTGCATCCTGATTCCCTAATGAGGTGAGACTTGGATGTGGACCAATCGAACCCACCCTTAAAAAAGAGGCTTTCTCTGCAGAGAATGTCAAAGTTCAAGCTCAGCCTCATACAGTCTTTGAGGAACCACCATATCTCCAGAACAAAGAGAAGGAGATCACAGATGCCGAAAGTTTTATGTGGGTTCCCGACAAAAACTGGCCCAATTTAATACAATTAAAACCCAGTGAATTTTGGCTTAGGAAGTCCCTGAATCTTAAACCGTGAGGGCTGAGAGAGCATTGTGTGATGTTTACTTTCTTATAGGAAGTCTTTTTTCTGTGTCCACCAAATGTGGGCATCCTGTGGCATCGATACCACCTCTAACAAGACCCAAGATCCTTCTCAAGAAAAAAGACAAAAGGACTGAAGTATGAGGTACTGGAGAGCAAAAAATCATTAAGTATAATTAACAAATGGAAAAGAAACAAAACAGGGTATTAAAGGCTAAATAGAAGGGTAAAAATAGACAACTGGGTAGGAACACTGAGATGAACAATTTTAAGCCATCCTGAAACACTTTCTGAAAACATCCAAGAGCCCTTGGAGGGCACTGACTGTGGACTCTAGACTAAGTGCATCATTACTGGTGGAGGGTTCAAAATATTCTTCAGCGTTTTCCTAGTAAGAAAATTGTATATATATTTTAAAGCTTTAGTAGTTTTATTAGGCCTGTTAATTTTGGAAACTTCAAGTTTTGGACTTTTTGAATCACAGAATCTCAGAATCATGTAAGTTGGAAAAGATTTTTAAGACCATTGAGTCCAACCATCAACCCAACTGTCCTAAGCCCACTGCTAAACCCTGTCCCTAAGCTCCAGACCTACGTGACCTTTAAATAAGGTTTCTATGGGGGTTTTCTATTTTACAGCGTTGCAGTAGCACCTCTGGCACTTGTGAAATCAATTCATAGAAAGGACCCCCCACCCCAGAACATAAAAAGAAATATATAGTTATTGTTTGGGAACTGTGGTCAACGTGACACATGGCAAGAACCCACAATCTTCCTCTGCTGTTGTGCACTTCTGCTCTTGCACTGTTGTTACTTACCTCACTAGCTAAGCAATTGCCGTTCTACACCAGTAGCCTATTGTCCTTGGTTCTGCGTGAAATCCCGTCATCCAATAAGAGGAACATGGGCTGATAAAGCCCAACAAGGGATAAACAATGGGAAAACCTGAAGATTATTTAGCAACAAACCAGCAAAGGGATCTTTTAAGGAGCGATGTAAATGATGAGGTTAGCGGTACTGTTTTAGGGATACTGACAGGTTGTTCCACCCATCGTAAGGGGTAGGGTGGGAGAACGTGTGAGAGCTTTTTACTGAAGATTAACTATTAGGAGATTAATGGTGAGTGTTCCCTGGAGACAGGAACAGGACTCTCAGGACTGAATGGATTCCCATAGTCTGTGAAAGGCCTTGAGAAGGCCGGTGTTTACTTTCACAGAAGCAACCCATGTTCTTACACAGAACGTAATATTAAAAGTTCCAATAATTTCTATTATCTAGTATTTTGCACTCTAGGAAACATCAATCATAGACTCATAGACTGTCTAATGTTGGAAGGGACCTCAGATCTCACCTACTCCAACACCCTGGCAGCGACACCTCTCAACCAGACCGGGTTGCTGAAGGTCCCATCCAACCTGGCCTTGAACACCTCCAGGGAGGGGGCAGCCACAGGCTCTCCAGGCAATCTACTCCAGAGTCTCTCCACCCTTGCACTGAAGAACTTCTTCCTCACATCCAGTCTGAACCTCCTCTCCCTCAATTTCAAACCATTTCTCATTATCCTATGACTCGATCCCCTTGGGAAAAGTCTTTCTGCAGGCTTCCTGCAGGTTCCCTTCAGGTACTGGAAGGCAGCTCTAAGGTCTTAGAATCTTCTCTTCCTTAGGTTGAATAAGCACAGCTCCTTCACCCTGTCCTCACAGCAAAGGAGGTCCAGCCCTTGGATCATCTTTGTGGCCACCTCTGGAATACCTGTCTGCTCTCAGGCAGGTCTCTGCTCAGCCCCACAGTGTGGTAGGGAGAAGAAAACTGCTTCTCCCAGCTGGTGTTAACAGCTTATGTTTTGTGACACTGGTGGGCCAAGTGCGGGGAGTGGGGATCAAGGCCATGATCTGGGCAAACAGTTTATGAGACCACGCCCTTGGTTCAGATCCTTTCAGCACAGTAAGGACACCTATACCCTAACAGTCATGAAAAAAGTATACAGCCTGCAAGCAGCCTAGATGTGAGCGGAGGATGTCCTTGTTTCCGTCCAGATTACAGGTGGAGGTCAGATGTTGTGGCTGCTAGCATTAGAAAAGGAGGTAGAATTAAAATGACAGAACCTGGCTTAGCCCTATTTGAATTTGAGTCATCTATGAGGCTGGTGAGATTGTAGCTCCCGCCAGAGCAGCCGGTGCCCTGCCGTTTGAGGTGCAGCGTGCTTGCTGGGGCTGTGGTGTTTTTCAGCATGGGTCATGTTCCTGTAATCCTGCTCAGTGGAAAAGCACAATTAAGATTCAGTCCTGCTATTATCCTGGAGGATAATTAAAAACTTGGCGTCACAAGTGGACAATGAGTCCGTGCTTTCATAAACACCGGCTGCCACGCCTGCTTTTGGAACGATATTGCCCCACAGTGATACCGTGGCTGCCACCCCAAACACATTCGATGGCTGCTCACATGTCTTGGTCGAGGAGAGGGACCACAGCAGGTTGCTTCAGTGAAGCTCTGCTGCGTTGGACCATATGTGAGCACAATCAGCACAGTTAGGTGGTGGTCAGGCTTGAGTACAAGAGTAATGATGATTTGCTTTCATGTGGCTGGCAATGAGAGCCCTGCGTACATGACGAGCTATACACTTGGTGTAAGGTGATGGCACACGACAGCATGACCAGCATATGACAGCTGTGGCGTTCCAGTTGCCACAGCTGCTTGTGCCTGGAGCTGGTCAGGCAGAAGATAGGCCTGAGGGATCCAAAACATGTAAAAAGGGTTCCTGGGTGTTGTAAGTGCCTCTCAACATCTGAGAAACACTTTTTGAACAAGAGGGATTAGGTTTCAGAGGGCACCTTGAAGTACAACAGGTCTCACCAAAACCATTTTGCAGATGCTTGTTTAGTGGCTGCATCAGAGTTCCCCAGATCAGTCAGAGATCTGAAGAGAGACGTGAGACCTCTTTATTATGTGTCTCAAAGACATATAACACAGAGCAGGAGCACACACTGATCACTTGCAGAGAGCAAAAGAATTGGAGGATTTCTGAAGTAAGTCTTCGTTCTTCACAACAGACCATGTTGGCTCATGTATTGCTGTGTGGAAAAATGTCTACGAAATTATGTGGCTTGTTCTCAAGTGCATGGACTTGGTTCCTTCCAATGCTCCTCCTCCTAGGGACAGGAGCTGACAGCAGTGTGCACTAACATCAATTGACCTTGGAGGAGTCAGCAAAAAAAAAAAGGCTGGTTTTTTAAATTCTTGAGTTGCACATTGAGTGTGGTGAGAGACCAATTCAACTATCCTGTGTCTCCTAGGGTCTGATATACCAGTAACACTAAGTGGGACAAGACTCAATATAGTCAGATGAAGGTGTGTCTGCTATGCAATGGCAGGAATGCTCGAGTGGGTGGTGCCACAAATAGAGGAGATGCAGGGCTGGCAACGGGGTTGGCATTTCTGGGCAATATTCCCCCATGCTGTCTTTGGCACTTGCATTGATTGTTGTCCCTGGCCGACAGATTTTATTCTGCGGGATGATCGTGGTTGACTTTTGAGTGTGAGTCCACAGGACTGATAATCTCATGGTTCATGGTTGCCTTGAATTTCTTAATAACTGTGACAAAACGTATTTGCAGGCAGCTTATTCTGGCATCAGAATGAAAGTGCTTGTTGATGGTGCAGGCACTGCTCAAGCAGACTGCTGCTAAGTACTGCTATACTGATGTTTTGGTCAGAACACCCCACACTTACAAGGGGCTTACTTGTATGTAGCTCAGGTGAGAATACAGACTTTACAGCTGTCATCTTCATCTGAGAAAGGGAAAGGAGAACACTAAAGTTGCCCCCCTACATCTGGAGTCTGTAGGTGAACCCTGTGGCCTGAACACACCTCTTACTGAAACAGCAAAGCCAAAGCAACGCAATCTTCTGCAGAGAAGCAGCGTCGCTTTGCTCAGTGCTGCACAGCACAGACAAGTCTCCACCTGCTTTTCAAGTGCTGTACGTACCTGCACCCTGTCTGAGTGAGGCACAGAGATTCAGGTGAAAAGAATGGCAGTAAGCAGTGACTTTCAACACAGCTTCTCTGGTGAAAGCTCTCCCTCGGGACAGCTGCCTCACAAGCTGACTGTTACACCATCAGACAGTTTGATGTTTCAACAGCTTTCTTACATGCACCGCTTCTGTTAATCCACTTTACAGAGGATGAAATGTGCAATTAATCTTCTCCACAGACCATTGGTTTATTTTTCCTGGCTTTTTGTTCCTGAAAAGCTCTGTCATCGAGCTTTCTGGTGCACGTGCTTGTGTCCACCACTTTAGCTTTCCAAAAGAGAGGAAGGTGGACGAAGATCAGGTGAAGACCTGCCTTCTGTGACAGCAGTGGGACTTCATGGGAACCTTCAGTGAAATGAGCTCTGTCACCACGGTGTTGGTAGCCAGATGTGCTAGGGAAAAGAAGAGATCCTCCAAAAAGTAGACAAGGTGGGATTCATGCCCAGGGCTACTCCATAAATATTATGGCATGTCCATGCCTACGTGTGGAAGTCCACTATGTGTAAGCTGAGCTTGGTCTGTCCAGCAGTGCTCATCATAACAGTTAATATTTTCTGCTCTATGTTTCTGAGAGTAGCTGACCCAGCGGTAGTGGCCAGCCCTGTGAGACTCTCTCGTGTGTGCATGTGCTCCTGTGCATATGGGAGACTGGTCAGTCCTGAAACCTTTGGAGTCTGAGAGACAGAGATAATCTGGTTACGTACCTCTGTGAGAAGGAGTGCAGTGTACCTGCGTATTTGCAGCAACTAACAGAAGCAGTTCTCTGGAAGAGCAAACTTCACAGAGAGTAAAGCAAGCTGCTTGTCTAGCACTGGCTTGGAGGTGCCTTAACTGGTGTCCTGGCCTGTGTTCTGCATATTGTCCTGTGCACAGAGCTTGAAATTCCATACAGTGCAACCCCGTGGCAGGGACTAGATGTGTTTCGTTGGTCTTGTCTTCAGCCTTTCCCTGTCTTCAACAGTAACCCAGTCAGACTGCTACGTGAGCCTGAGCTTGCCAACAGCTTCCGTGCAGCATTTCCGTACCAAGACAGTCAAGAACAACAAGAATCCAACATGGAACGAAACCTTCCACTTCACAATTCAGAGCCAGGTTAAGGTAGGTTTGGCACTGATCCCCAACAGGATGAGGGGAAACGGCCTCAAGTGGTGCCAGGGGAGGTTTAGATTGGACATCAGGACAAATTTCTTCCCTAACAGAGTGATCAGGGGTTGGAACAGGCTCCCCAGGGAGGGGACGGAGACACTGTCCCTGGAGGGGTTCAAGAAAAATGTAGATGTGGCCCTAGGAAGTAGGGTTTAGTGGGCAGGTTGAGGTTGGGGTGATGGTTGGACTGGATGATCTCGGAGGTAGGTTTCTTCCAACCTTAGTGATTCTGCGATTTTTATCAGATATTAAACTTATCTTATAGGCCTTCTACACTGTGGGTCTCTCTGAGTTCCCTTATGGAGCATACGTAGTTTCTTACTGTAGTTATCCAGCTCTCTATGCTTGGATAGCTCTGTATCTTCCTGAAGAGTCAGCTGTCTCGAGAGGTCAACAGCAAAATTTCCATTCTCCTGTTGCCTTTGTGCTTATTGTTGTATGTTTGTTACAATCCATGTTTTGTTGATTCCAGAACATTTTGGAGCTGAAAGTTTGTGATGAGGACAACGTAACTCAAGATGATCATCTTCTCACTGTATTTTTTGACGTCTCCAAAATCCAGCTTGGAGAAAACATTCAGCTCTCTTTTCAGCTGAATCCACAGGTATGGATAAAATTCCACAGCAAAACCAAGGGGATGTGATCAGAGTGGTTATCTCATCTCTCCTCCCATGTGTCCCATATACAGACCTTTCTTACTGCCTATTTGGCCACCTGAGGATGTCTGTCTGTTTCAGAGATTGATCTGCAGGGTGTCTGTACTTATGTCAGATTTTGGGTGCTGCTTCTGCAGGCAGGTTGGCCACAATTACATGACTTTATGTATTTGCCTTCCTTAATGAAGTATTGAGAGTTTACCCAAATGTTTTGGGTATCCCTTCACAGCCAGAGCTGGTGGTTCTGTGCTGTGCATGATTGACAAGCAGCTAACTACCTGCCAGCAGTGTGCCCAGATGGCCAAGAAGGCAAATGGTGTCCTGGCTTGCATCAGAAATAGTGTGGCCAGCAGAAGTAGGGAAGTGATTGTCCCCCTGTATGTGGCACTGGTGTGGCTACACCCTGAGTACTGGGTTCAGTTTTGTGTACCTCAATACAAGAAGGACATTGAGTGGCTGCAGTGGTTCCGGAGAAGGGCAACGAAACAGGCAAAAGGCTTGGAGGACAGGTCTGGTGAGGAGCAGATGAGGGAAAAGTGGCTGTTTAGCCTTGAGAAAAGGAGGCTGAGTGGAGACCCCGTTGCTCCTTACAGCTATCTGAAGGGACACTATAGAGAGGTGGGTGCTGGTCTTCTCCCATAGGTCGTTGGTGATAGAACACCCCGGACTCCATGTCCCCAAGTGTGCCACCATATTAATGTGCCACCAGGCCCATCTGCACAGACTGTGGGTGAGGGCTGGGAGAGGGGCAGGTGTCGTGGCCACAGCCATGGTATTGCATCATGGAGGTCCTTACCTGGATCCCCGCATATCTCACCTGGGTCTCCATTTCAGTCTAGAGCCTTTATCTAAAGCATCAGACACAAAGGGAGGGTTTAACAAACCCACTGACGCACCTGCAGGCAATGGAACAGTTCACTCAATTTGGAGAAGAAAGGCACCAAGATATTTTAATTCACTCTCCCCACCACACATCAGAAGAAATCAACCCCACAAGATACAGACACAGACACACAGAGTTTTGTCACATACTCTTACAGTTGACTGAGATTAACGTCTGAAACATCATTACTGTCTTCGTTGTACCTTCTCGCTCTCAAACCATGGTGGTCGTTTCACTTCAGTCTATATCCTCATTAATCTTGAAAGTTCAGAATTCTCCCAGTCTCTCCAGTTAAACACAGATAGATTAGCAGACCTTGACAGTCCCTTCCTGCAGGAAGCGATATCACTTTCTGCAGTGGTGGTGATGTAGCTCCAAACAGACATCAAGATGGGGATAAGCAGCAAGAAGGGGAATTTGCCAAAGGGGGGCACATTTGCAGAGGGAGGGGGGCAGCTGCTTTCCTTTTCAACTTTTTAAACACAAACTTTAAACTTCCACGCAAAAAACACAAATCAGACTTCCAAATTCTATGACCAAAGGGGTGGGGAACAGTCACCAAGAAACTCTGCAAGGTCTTAACTTTGCTAAAATAATGGATATGAAGTCAGAAGAAAATGAAACTGGAAGTACAGCTTGACCGAACATGAAGAAAACCTCATCTGTTGCCTGTGCAGTAACAAAAGATGGACACTCACACAGTCACACAGAGAAGGGCCATAGATTTCTGCAGGGTATCTCTCCTCGCTGGAGAATCAACATGCAGTGACCACGTTCTTTTTCTTCTGTAGGGAAAAGAGGAGCTGGAGGTCGAATTCACAATGGAGAGCAGGTGCGTTGTGGTCAAACAGGCAGTCAACAGAGATGTTACTGACCCTGAACATCAGCTTACAATTGCAGGCCCCTGACCCTGTCACCATCTGAACAGAGCAGAGAGGAACTCTGGGTCTTTAGGAAATGCTTATGTAGGGCATTTACTGGAAAAGGGGTGCATGATAGGACATGATGTGCGTGCATCTGTCCTGGTCATCCAGACACGTGGAGATGACAGCATAGATGCTGATGGGAGCAACCCTGATGGCTACCAGTCACCAGCCTGTGAGGGGTATCCTGCACCTGGGAGAGTTTTAACTTTCAAATCCCTCTTGCTCCTTACTGTGGGATCCCATACGTTTGCTTTGCCATAAAAATGTGGGACAGTGGTGCTTGGGATTTGGTCTAGTTGTGGGAGGAGAAGACAGCTCGTTTTACCGCATTTCTGTGCTGCCTGCACAGCTACTAGAAGGCATGGACATGTGAATAAGTCTTAGCACTGCTCTTTATTTGGGGGGTAAATGGCAATATTTTTTCCTCTCATTATGGCATTTTGGATGAATTCAGCAGCTTTTCACCCCTGATGCCCCAGATTTGAACTAAGCAAAAGGAGGCAGTAGTGTAGCTACGCCAAACCTGTGTAAATATGCTGCAGGGCGTATCAGAAAGGTGATCCTGCCTGACACAGTGAGGAGCTGCTCTGTTCATCACTTCTCCAGGTATAAAGGTCAGTCTCCATCTACAGGAGACAAACTGGGTTCCTGCTAGAATTTCTGAGACCGTTGGCCCGAAGATGGGCTTCTAAAGATGACGAGACAATGACAAGGTGATACAATGTGCTGGTTTTGAACTGATTGCTTTTCCATTTTGTCGTTTAGTCCGGATCCTCCCGAGAACATCGTTACTAATGGAGTCTTAGTGGTAATTTTGATTTTGTCATCCTTTCCCTGCGATATAGCAATGCTTATTGCAGAGCCAGTGCTACAGGGACCAGGGAGCTTCTCCATATGGTGGCATGAAGGGGTTGGCTCAAGCTGGTGTTGGCCTTGGCTTCCCTATGAGGTCCCAGCTAGTGGCTCACGTTGGGAAAGGCTACAGCTTCAAAAGCTGCAAGCTGTTATCAGCTTTGCCCAGACTGAGGTGGATGACAACCTTCTGTCTGACTGAGAAGAGCTGGGCTGAGCACTCTGCTTGGACAGTCCTCCTCTGCTGCTGGTCTTTTCCCAGGCCCTTGCAAGGCTGCTCCTCTGGATGGGACTGACAGATCCCTTCTCTGTCCTCATCTGCACATAATCGGTTATCTCCCATGAGGAGGTCACCTCCTTGGATCTTGTAGGGGGGTTCCAGACTGGCATTATTTCTTTCTGTTGAGGTGCATGCCCTGAGTACCCCCATTCTGCACATGCTTGAGGCACCAGCTGAGGCTGACCATGAGCCTCTTATTCTCCTGGTTCTCTCCTACAGTCCCGTGAAGTCTCCTGTCTGGATGTGCAAGTGAATGGAGGGAGGCTGAGCAAGGACAGTACAGGTGAGCCTTTCACTGACTGAAGGATCAGATCTGGCAAAAGCAGTCACAGTTTTACATTCGAGTGCCTTAGTTTGAAGTTGTTGAAGATCCATGACAAAAATGATGCCCGTGGTCTGTGGAGTGGTCAAAAGATTTATTACAGAATGTGGTCTGTTTTCCCCACTAAATAATTACCCTCCTGGCAACATCTTGTCAGATGCTTATAATTTTCTCAAGTGTTTATGCCAGTAATTGATTATTTTTTGGTTTCTGAGTCCTAAGCTGGGGGTAACCCCTGTTGTTTCTGGGAACAGGCAAACAGGTGGAAGAAGGACTGGCCTCCTTTTATCAATTTAACTTCTTGAAATTTTTCTAGGTGTAACTTCATACAACACGAAGCTAGGTGCAAGACAAGACACACAGTGTATTACCAAAGATAATTAAGCAGTGAGTTACTACCAAGTCCAGTCCATGCTTGTGGTCTTGTGTATCTTTACTGAGATTTTAAATGCATCTCACTCACATCTCCTGACTTTCAAAACGCACCTGGATGCAGCATTAGTAGCATTAAGTGCTACTAATATGCCTTTTGAAATAATTTCATGCTGAAGTAAAGGAAAACATGAGGATCTTCCTGGTTCCAAAGGCAACTGTACTCTGGTACCAAAAAAAACCCCACAAAATCTTCCCAAAGTCGGCAATTTTCAAAATTCTTTATTATTACACCAGAACAATATTTTAGTGTCACGTAATACCTTGTTGCTGAAGTACAATGAAAGTTTCAGACTTCAGGAGTGAGATATCTCATTACCCAAAACACTTGCTATCAGCTGCGAATAACTATGTAATGAGTAGAGCGGTGGTCTCAGCAATCGCAGTGTATATGGAAGTGCAGTGGGACTATAGCCACAGCTGCTGTATGGCATGATCTCTAGATGAGCTCTACAGCTAAAATCCAAAGGCTCAGAGAAGCCAGTCTATTTATCCTATAATCTGGGTATCAAAATGAAGCATTTTCTTAAGAAAAGCATCGTTTCTGTGCATGCAAATGATCCACAATTTTTGAAGAACTTCGGTTTGAAATTCCTTTGTTTCAGAGAGGAAGTTTGCATTAACTGTGGATGGATCGTATGAAGGAACTCAGATCCACACCTTGAGCTCTTGCCTGTGCCCAGCCTCTCCAGCCAGGTTCCACTACATCAAGTATAACCAGTCAGCTCTCACTGTCTCTCTACCGCGGCGAATGCAGCTCAGCAGGGTATGCAGTTCCTGCTAACGTGGAGCAGGCTCTTTGCTGTGTATTTCTTTGGGGGATTGCTATGTGCATGTATGTGAGTGAGGCAGGGGAGACTGCTGCTTTTTACCTCTTCCCCCCACCTTTTCGTATAATAGTTGACTGTCATGATATTTTTTTCCACTTTTTTTTCCAGTCCGTGTCAAGCCAAAATGAAAGGGTTATGCAAGAGTCTGTGACTCTAGCTCTCAACTCACTTCCCATACAAGAGAAAATAACAATAGCAGAGGTGAGAACATGTTTTTCTTAAAACACCAGCCCAACACACACTCAGTTTGGTGAGTGGTGAGAGTCTCACAGTTCAGTGATTCAGTTCCTGTCAGCCACAAGGACACACGCTACAGCTTGAGGTGTGATTATCAGTCACTGTGCAACTATGCACCATGCATTTTTCCCTTTCATTCTGCATGTCATTCCAGCCATGCCATTCAACCCTGTTCTGAGTTTAAACTGATTTCCTCAGGACTTATTAGAGGTGTTCATCAGTGCAGTGTGTGAGCTAACAGTAACGGATAGGAAATTTAGGACATATTTGCAAAGGGAGAGCAGAAGGTACAACAGAGACCAGCTACACGCCTGTGGTTCAGATGCCCAACATTCAGTGGCTTTCCAGAAAATGAAGGTTAAACTAGGTGTTCAGCTACAAAACACTGAGGGGCACTAGGCCCACCTTGTTTGGCTGGACAGACTGCTTTCTGTTCAATCCAGACTGTACTGGAGCTCGTTGTATCTCTCACAGCCCAGACCATTGCTGGCAGGTTCTGCAGCTGTGTTGCTGACTGCAAAGATAATGAAGCTCATCCCATAGATGGAGTGGGGGAGGAAGGTGCAGGATTGATGACCTGAGCATGCTTACACTGTTTGTATTGCGATTTTCAGGACAGGACAATTGACTTGTACACAAAGGCAAATGAATGGTAAGTGAGTCTCCAGCAAGACCTGATCCTGTAACTGGGAGTCATTTGCAGCTCTGCAAAGCTCTTTTGAAAGAAGCCGAGATCCACCCAGGCTCAGCTATAGGCGAAACTGCTCATCTTTGGGTTGAAGGCTTCTTTCTTCAGTGATGGAGAATTAATTCATGAGTCTCCTTTCCTCCCAGTTTCCAAGCTGCTAGGGCAGCTCAATAAGTAGATCTCGATCTGTGTGCCCTACTGCATCCACATACGGAGAGAGCAGCCCCACAGAGAGGTAACACGTTTGGGTCGTACACACCAAACACCACCAAGGCATGGTAGGTGTTTCTCTGGTCAGCTGCAGTGCCTGTTGACAGCAGTTGTCTAGTTACAGGCGCCTATGGCAAGCGCTGCTGGACCTTGAAAAGAAAGTCATATAAACAAGTAAAGCCGCACAAACAGATAGAAGTGTGTTGTAGGCACTGGTTACCACACACGGCTCTGCTCTGCCATCCTGTTCGCATTCCTGTTAGCAGCTACAGCAGTTAGCAGCGGTGCTGTTCTTGCTCCTATGCTGCAGTGTATTATAGTCTGTTGTATTGCACTGTCCACGAACAGCCCCGCAAGCACACAGAAGCATGGCTGGAGTTGACCGCGGTGAATAACGATAGGATAACGTTTGTGCCCTGGTCTCAGGACTCAGGGTCTGTGTTTCAGGCCAAGAAACCTAGACGCCCGCCTGGGGTTTGATCTATGCACTGACGAACAGGATTTCCTACAAAAACGGCGGAGAGTTGTTGCTGCTGCACTGAAGGATGTTCTCCATCTGGAGGAAGATCTGCAACCACATGAGGTAACCTTGAGAGGCACCGCTGGAAGATCTTTCTCTCTCCTTTTTCTCAAGACAGGGGATGAGGAGTGATTTCTCACCTCCATCTGAGTGAGGAGTGAGGACTTCTGTCAGCAGCTCCTTTTCCAGGGCACTGTTTGCAACCAGAGCGATTTCAGGTGGAGGGGGTAGTTTGTCTGGACTAGCAAAGTCTGTATTTCCATTTGGCTTTCAAGTGAACTGTTTGAAGGAGCTTCAAACCAATGAGTCGGGTCCACATTTCTCAAGCTATGCTCCACAGGGATCTTCAGCAACTTGGGTCATTTATAACTCATAAACCCATGTTGTTTTATCTTGTGGCTTTACCAATGTCTGGGTGATCCTTTTCCTTTCTTGTCATCCTTTGACATGGATCTGCCTTCTCACCACTTTTCCACCTATGCTTTCTACCTTTTTTTGTGTGGAACAGGTGCCTGTAGTGGCTGTGACCACAGCTGGATGTGGGGTCAGAGCACTCACTGCCATGTACGGCAGCATCTTGGGCCTTCAAAAGCTGCGTCTCCTGGACTGCATTTCATACATCAGTGGCTCATCCGGCACAACATGGTGAGGGATTATTTTAGGGCCATTGCTTGGATCAGGTTGTGTTAAGCAAAAACTCATGCTTTGTATAGTGTTTTCTATCTCAGCGGGGACAAAAGGAAGTCTGCTGAGTCGTGGCTTCAATCTTGGATCTCTGAATACCAGGGTTGCCTGTGAAAGGCCTGTTGTGCATCATACGTCTAGTGCCAGCAAAGTAACTCACACCTAACCAGAAGAGGAGACTGTTGGAAGTGCTAACACCCTTTGTCCAGTGCAAAACAGTTCTTTTATTACTTACTGTTGGACAGAGACACCACAGACAGCTGCTGTAGCTGCTTTTATTGCATCCCAGATCAAGTGATTTTTGACTGATTGCCCTCAGACTTGCATTTCTACTCAAAGTGAATTCAAAAAGGAGGGTAACCTAAAGACAAAACAAGGGCCTAAAGCTCTGCAAAGTATAGCATCTGCGTTTCAAAAACATCTCCACTTTTTCCGTGTGCAGACAACACCCAGTTGGGCAGGTGTGTTGATCTCCTTGAGGGTAGAGAGGCTTTAGAGAGAGAATTAGACAGGCTGGACTGGTGGATTGAGGCCAATTGTATGAGCTTCAACAAGACCAAGTGCTGGCCCCAGTGCAAAGTTACAGGCTTGGGGAAGTGTGGCTGAAAAGCTGCTGGATAAGAGACACCTGGAGGTATTGATTGATCATTGACTAATTACGGGACTGTAGACTACCCAGGTGCCCAAGAAGGTCAATGGCATCTTGGCTTGCATCAGAAATAGTGTGGCCGGCAGGTGTAGAGAAGTGATTGTCCCCCTGTACTTGGCACTGGTGAAACCTCACCTTGAGTACTGGGTTTAAAAGTTGTGTAGATCTGAAGACTGGGTAATGGTTGGACTTTATGATTTTACAGGTCTTTTCCAACCTAAACAATTCTATGATTCTATGATTACTTCCTGACTGCAGGACAATGACAAAACTGTATGAAGATGCTGATTGGTCACACAAGGATCTTGGAGAACTTATTGTCGAAGCTCGGAAGCAAGCAGCCAAGTGCAAGATGGGCGCTTTTTGCTTGAGAAGTCTGAGGAATTATTACAAAGAGCTGAGCCAAAGGACCCAAGCAGGACACAAAACATCTTTTATTGATCTGTGGGGGCTTATGATTGAATCCATGTTGAACGATGGGGTAACGTCTACACATCTTTCTTCTCATAAAGTTGGTGACTTGATCTTTATGACCATTATAGGCAATTACAACCCTAGCAAGAGCTGATAACACACTACTTGGCGTGGAGGCAGAACACTACTTGTTTACATTAATAACTTGGAGACATAGTATGTGTCTACACTGGAGCCTAAAGTGTCACAATAACTAGCACTGTAGACGTCCAATAACTGTTTTAAGGCTCTCAGGTGTTTTTATGTCTCCACTGCTGCAGTATTTACACAAGATGCTGTCATACATTGAAAAATACTGCAGATAAACTTTACACATGGTTAGCGCACTTTGTGATTTAGACATGAGCAAGTAAATTGATCCTGAGCTCCCGAGACACCTCAGCTACACAAACTGATTTTGTAGGTGCCTTTCCGCTACTTTGGGTTTGATCTCTCAGGATCGTCTAACTTTGACATAAGGACAGCAGCGAAACTAGCAGAGTGATGATAGCTGGAGAAAATGGTTTTAAAATCCTGTAAACGTGTTTTATGCTTTGTCTTGGTGAAACAAAATGAAGTAACCCCTTTCACACTGTGTTTCTGGCATCACAGTTACATAGCAAAATGGGCTAGACTTGTGATTACCCCACATTCAGGTTTTATAGACAATTACCAGCTCACCTTTCTCGTTTTTTTTCCCCCCAAATCCAGAAATGCCATCACAGACTTTCTGATCAACGTCAGGCAGTGAACCAGGGTCAGAACCCACTGCCCATCTACCTTGCTCTCAATGTCAAGGACAAAGTTACCACCAAAGATTTTAGAGGTGAGGTTTCAATTCTGGACAATACAGCACTGGTGAAGTACAGCACTGGCATGCCGTAAATAGTGATGAACCCATTCAAATTCTCACTCCAAGCCATGAGAAGGTCCTGTTCAGAGACGTAAAGGGGCAGCCACAGGATAGACAGCAGTATTTTGTAAGATCTCCTGGTATGTGAGTGTGCATGTTCAGACATTAACTTTAGACTATGACACAACATGGATCAGTGGCACTGTCTCAGAAATGCTGTGAATTTTTAAAGACAGTTATTCACTGGAGCTCTAGGTTTGCTTAATTTATGACTTTGACAGATGGCTAGAGGCAGTAAAAGCAGTAAAAGTCAATCTCCGTGCTCGTCCACCTTCCATGAGAAAAATTCTACTTGCTAGGTAAAAAGAAAGTACTTGAATTTCCTCTCAGCCCTGACATGGCTCTTTCACAAGCCTGTAAGACAGTGCGATCGCTAGTTTCGTGATAGCTGCTGGCATGGTTTCTCAGGGCATGTGCTAAACCCAGCTTGCTTGGGAGGGCTGATGCCTCAAGGTTTATTCTGTCTGTGGTGATGTGACCATTCTGAGTGGTGTTGCTGACATTTCTGGGGTGTGTGTTGGCAGAGTGGGTGGAGTTCACACCATACGAGGTGGGCTTCCTGAAGTACGGTGCCTTCATTCGTGCAGAGGATTTTGGCAGTGAATTTTTCATGGGTCGCCTGATGAAGAAGCTCCCTGAGTCCCGGATCTGCTTCATGCAAGGTGACATACCAACCTGGGTGCAGGTGATGAGTGTTTGGTATAACTAGTAGTAACTCTGTAAATTAGTTCCTGGAAACCTGTTCTTCTGCACGTGGCAGCAGAGCTGCTGGGCCAGGCAGCTGAAGTTCACTCAAAGGCTCTTGCTAGCAAACGTGGTTTTATCATGTGGCTTAACATGAAATGAACTACACCAACAATTAATTTGTTGTCTACCTTTGTTCATGAGTGCTTTTGAGGTATTACCCTTTCCCACAGCTTGCAAGATGTTTTGAAAGTTGGAAATCTAGGAGACTTGGTGGAAACTGAAGGAAATGTTGAGAAAGGGCAAAAAAGAGGGGGTTGAGGAAAGGAGCTGGCTGAAGATATTTTTTTCATGAAAGGAAAACTGAAATAAAAATAAGAGAATAGGAAAAGATTTGTGCCCCCCCCCCCCAATTTTAAATCTATTCTGGGTAAAATCTGGTAGAAGAGGAAATTATTTGAAATTTCTCTTACAATAAATTTGCTCTCTGAGTCAGAGGAAATAGACATTTGGGCTTCTGCAAAACCAGGGTTGAAATACAAAAGAGTTAGAGGAGAGCTGTGGAAGTAGCAGAAGGCAGATTTTAGCCCTTCAGAACTACTCATAATACCTCTCCCACCTCCTAGGAATGTGGAGTAGTATCTTCTCAAAGAATCTCTTGGATGCCTGGCATGCAGCTGACAATTCAGAGGACTTCTGGCACAGGTGGACCCAAGACAAAGTGACTGAGATAGGTAAATCTCCAGTACCACCTGGCCTATGCCCTTCCTCCTTCAGTCCCCTCTAACAGGGTGACTCTGCTCATATTTCTTAATTTTCGTTATATTTTTTTCTCTCATTTTGGTGCTCTCTGCCTGGGGACATGAGAGATTCTTATTAGAAGGAAAGGTACCATAAGAAAGGAGATGGATCACAGAATCACAGAATAGTGGGGGTTGGAAGGTACCTCTGGAGATCATGTAATTCAACACCTTCCCAGAGCAGGTTCACCTAGAGCAGATTGCACAGGAACATGCCCAGGTCAGTTCTGAATATCTCCAGCGGAGACTCTGGGCAACCTGTTCCAGTGCTCTGCCACCCTGGAAGTAAGGTTTTCCTCATGTCCAGATGGAAATGCCTGTGTTCCAGCTGATGCCCATTGCCCCCTGACATGTCACTTGGCACTACTGAGAAGAGTCTGGCCCCAATTGCTTGATGCCTGTCCTTTAGATATTGATAAGCATTGACAACATTCCCTCTCAGTCTTTTCCAGACTGAACAGACTCAAGTCCCTCAGTCTTTACTTGTAAGAGAGGTGTCCCTGCCCACTCTTCATCTTCATGGCCCTCTGTTGGACTCTCTCCACTAGTTCTTTGTCTCTTTTGAACCAGGAAGCCCAGAACTGGACACAGTTCTCCAGATGGGGCCTCACTGGGACACAACAGGAGGGGACGAGAACGTCCCTTGACTTACTGGTGACACTCGTCTTATTGCATCCCACGATACAAACAGCATTCTTGGAAGTGAACTACTTTAATGTGCACTGAAATAATATTATATGAGAAAAATGCTCCTTTCATCAGACATAGACAACCAGGGTTTAGAAAAGAAAAATAACTATACTCTCACCTAGAAGTTAACTGGAACTCAGAGCAGACCATAAGGAAGAAATAACATGATGCTGAGATCTGCAAACACATGATTTACTATCAGCACAGAGTTGCTGACCCTTGCTCCAGTTTGTGCCCAGACTCTTCTTAATTGTGGTTATAATTCAATATAATTTAATTTATGCTGTGTGTCTCTAGAGGAACAGCCAGACTTACCCGAGAAGCCCTACGAGATGGCTACATGCATGTTCACTCCTACAAGCGGCCTTTCCACAGCTCTCCGGGATATCCTGACGGACCGCCCTGCTGTCTCAAAGTACCACAACTTCCTGAGGGGCTTCCAGATGCACAACGAGTACATTCAGCAGGAGCACTTCACAAAATGGAAAGGTGTGGAGAACCCTCCTGTCTATGAGCCTTAGTGCTTACCAGGGTGCGTGCAGGGCCGGGATTTAGGGAGTGGTATTTCTACATCCTAAAGAGAATTGAGTGGGTTCTATGGTTAGTTGTTAGTGCTTGCCGAGAAGAGAAGAAAGGAGAGGGAGAGGGAGAGGGAGAGGGAGAGGGAGAGGGAGAGGAGAGGAGAGGAGAGGAGAGGAGAGGAGAGGAGAGGAGAGGAGAGGAGGAGAGGAGGAGAGGAGGAGAGGAGGAGAGGAGGAGAGGAGGAGAGGAGGAGAGGAGGAGTGGAGGAAGAGAGAAGAGGAGGAAGAAAGAAATTATTCCCCACACCCTTCACTTTTGGTAACATAACTACTCAATTTTTGTACTTAAAGACCTCAATCGGATGAAAATTCCTGGGGTGGAACTCCGCATATGTGGAACACTTGCCTAGATTTGGGCACAGTTTGTAGGTGTGGAAACACCAACAAAATGTGAAGGGAGCTTTATGATAGATGACAGCTTCACGCTACCCTAAAGCAAAGGGAAAATCCTGGATGAGAGGGAAGCGTGCCTTCCTTTTGCTTTCTAACTTGACAGATGGTCTTTCTGCAGTTGGCTAATAGCTTCTGCTCTTTAGACACTTTGCTAGACACCTCTCCCAATGACCTCAGAGGCAATTCAGAGCACCTGGAGTTGGTGGATGCAGCTTTCTTCTTTGAAACCAGCTGCCCACCCCTTATGAGACCAGAGCGGAAGGTTGATGTCATCATACACTTAAATTACACCGGTGGATCACAAACCTTGGTGAGTCTCAAACCTGTCCTCATTTAGTAACAACTTTTCCTGTGCTTTCCACAGCTTTCAGACAAGTGTCTGCAAAATGTGGAACTTTCAGTAGGGTTTACTAACACAATGTTTTCAAACCTTAAAACAAGAATGGAAATTCCCGGAGGAAAAAATATCCCTATTTTTCTCCAATGACTTTTGGAAGAGTCCTGAGTCCCTCACAGAGAAAATACAGAGTGGCACAGTGAAGTTATGATGGCTGAGCTTCAGCTTCTATTAAAATGACATTTACTAGCAAAAATGTAGTTGGGAAGACTTGGTGATTCAGATACTTAATTGAATCTGCCTTTTCCTTAAGTAAATACGTTAGTTGACTTTTTATTTTAATATGTGATTTTCTGGTTGTCAAAGAACAACCCAGTGAGTGAAGAATTTCTCCAAATTTATTTTTATTTGATAAGTACAATTTTTCACCTTAAACAGCTTTATTTCTGTATAAACAGCTAATGGCACTGTGCGTCTGACTGTCTTGGACTTCAAATTTCACCTTGTTTAGATCAACACTTTTCTGATGCTCCTTTAACTTCAGTTCTCCCGTAATTAATGATCTCTTATAACGTGCTTTGGATCAATCTGCACTGTCTCATCTTCTGATTAGAGAAACGTGTCTTTAGAAACATTCAAATCCCTCTTACTATCTTTAAACCTCTTTAAACCATCTCAGGCAAGAGAAAGGCAGTCTGTTGGGCTGTAGATGCTAATTTATTGCCAGCTGTCCAGCGCTTTCAGCTGGGCAGCTCTTTTGTGTAACTTCTCACGAATTACTGGGCTTCCGCAGCAGCCTGATCTTGGGTGTTTTTTCCATCCCTTATACTGGTGCTGTTGGGCAATAACCAGCCCCTGGAGCAGGCTTCCAGATACTTCTCAGAGCAGGGAATCCCATTTCCCAGTGCTGGGCTGAAGGATGATGAGAAGAACCTGAAGGAGTGCTACATGTTTGACGGTGCAGATACCCCAGGAGCTCCTCTGCTGCTTTATTTTCCTTTAGTGAATGACACCTTCCAAAAATATGTAGAACCTGGTAAGTTAACAGTCCCTGTGTACTTTTTTTGACTCAGTGAAGTTTCTCACTTGCCTGGTGTTTTTTTCCTAATCTCATTACAAAACTCTCTGTTTGTTTACTTGATCCTACTAGCAAATACATTGACAAAAGGGATGTTTGCAAAATCAGCTGGAATCTTGTTTAGAAGTTTAGTTTCAGTCTTGGTGCAATTCAGTGAAAGAAGAAATGTGTCCGGGTGGAGGAACAGGGACTAATTTCTTCTTGTTGTCTCCAGAAGTTTGCTTTAGCCTGTAGAACAAAGCATACCTTTCAGACTGTGTATTTTTATGACAAACAGATCTAGAGGAGAATTCCCTTTACAGCACTGAATGGTTCTGTGGAGGGCCCCTGTGCTTCCTAGTTGGGCTGTTCAAAGTGGTGCCTGTATATGCTGGAAAATCAAGGCAATAGATCACAATATTGTCAATAGTACTGATCCAGGGGAGGTTCAGGTTGGGTGTCAGGAGGAATTTATTTACTGAAAGGGTTGTCAGGCACTGGAACAAACTGCCCAGGGAGGGAGTTGGGTCTCGATCCCTGGAAGAGTTGAACAGAAGGGTAGATGTTGCACTGAGGGACTGGGTTTAGTGGTACTGATAATGCTGGGGAAAGGTTGGACTTGAAGGTCTCTTCTAGCCAAAACTGTTCTATAACTCTATGATACAGTCCCCGTGACCTCTTGGGCTAGTATCGGAGATGCAGGCTTTGTTTCTATGAGTATTTCCAAGATTTATAATACTCTGTTTTTCCAGGTCCTGTATATCTCCTTATTACTTTAATACGTGTCTTACTGAAGAACTTGCAGAGCCAGCCTTGAGTGCCTGTGACCACACCTGATGGTGCCCTACAGATGGGCAGCAGATGGTGCCAGTGGCAAAGGAATGATTTTTTTTGGTTTTAATTCCTACAGGCTTGGTTCCTCAGTAGGTTCCTCGCAGAGCACGGCACTGCGCTTGTCTTCACAGCAATTGCATCCTTGATCTCGCTTAACTTACTCTTGAAACGGTCTAGCAGAGTGCTGCGACTATCATAGACTCATAGAAAGCGTTGGGCTAGAAGGCACCTTTAAAGGTCATCTGGTCCAACCTCCCTGCAGTGAGCAGGGGTATCTCTAACTAGAACAGGTTACCCAGAGCCCCATCCAGCCTGTCCTTTAATGGCTCCAGGATGAGGCTTCCTCCACATCTCTAGGCAACCTGTTCCAGTGTTTCACCCCCCTCATTGTAAGAACTTATTTCTAACATCCGATCTATATCACCTCTACTCCAGTTTAAAACCATTGCCTCTCGTCCTGTCACTACACACCCTTGTGAACAGACCCTCTCCAGCTTTCTTGTAGCCCCCTTTATGTATTAGAAGGCCACCATAAAGTCTGCATGGAGCCTTCTCTCCAGATTCCCTGGGACCTTGCTTTGTTTCCTTGACAGGCATGTTACGTACTGCTGCTGAAATGGAACAGGGCAAGGTTGATATCTTCAGCTTCTGCTCTCCATACTCAACGAGGGAGGTCTCACTGAAGGCAGAAGATTTCAACAAGCTCATGAAGCTGACTAATTACAACATCATGAACAATGAGAACATAATTCTTCAGGCTCTGCGCGTGGCTGTAGCACGGAAGAAGCAAGCTCCGAGCCAGGCAGTATCACAAGCACAGCCCTCTGCCTGAGCAGCATTTTCCTTCCACTTACTAAGTATTTGTACACCAGCACATGTGCGATGGCTCCTTCACTGTCCAGGTGCTATCTCTTTCTAAGTAACTATCTTGAAAGAGAAAACTTGAAGTGTCTGTTTCAAAGCCATGCGGTCTAGCTCACTGCACGGTAGCTGCGTAGTAGTGGTATTGAACGCAGCAGTCTGCGTTGTGAATATCATCTCTCTGTGATACTCAAGAGTTGAAGATTCAGTAGTACGTGATAGGGTAACAATTTTGGCCCTCTGTCTCTGCTAACTCTTGTTATCTTGTTGGCTAGTCACTAATACTTTTTCATCTGCAAAGTATTCTGGCATTCCATTGGGACTGCTGATAGCAAGTACATAAAGTCCTGTTTGGACAAAGAAGGTATCAATCGAAATAATCTTGTTTGGCTTTAATAGAAGTAATTAAATGGTGCTGTACTTTATAAGAGTTTTGATGCCCAAGTGCATTTTTCATTACAAAATATAGATAGCTGACCTTTCGGACATGGATAACGGACGGGCAGAATGGGTAGTTGATGATGATGATGCCTTTGAGCTTGTTGACGATGTCTGTTTTGATCAGTTAAAAGATAAGTATGAATTCGCTTTGCAGGACCATTGCCCTTTCTTCTAATACTCAACTGTGTCCTGTGTCAGATCACACATGTGTGCTGCATCTGTCTCCCCAAAACGTCTCTTCAGCGTTCTCTGGATCCTGTTCAATGTAGTGAATTAAAATACTCCTGAAAGGGACAGCGTGTGTGTGTGGTAACTGAACACGCAGAATCCCAGCAGGGAACTGGAACGGTGCACCAAGGTTCAACAGAATCAACTGCATCACAGTTGTTAAACAACCACATTATGTGAAATACAGCTGTGTGCAGCTGATACTGCAGATTAAAATCATGCCACTAAACAGTCTAACAGTTCTTTCACACAGACATTGTAGTGCAGCAGCTGAGAAGAAAGAACTGATTTACAAGCACAAAACCACAACAGCTCTCAAACCCCAGTGCAGCTGCCAAAGGACAGAAGAAATGCCTGTCCTGGGAATGCACTAAGTGATGCACACAAGTCTCTAATAAAGGACCTGATGAGCTAATAAAAAGCAGCACTGCTATTCAAGCTGTGCAGGAAAATGATTCGTGACACAGGCAACACTTCCTAAGAAGCTAGAGTCTTGTGCACGCACGCACAGATGTTGATCAACCATCACTGTGTACCTGAACGTGGACATAAATCAGAGTAAATCTTGCATTTCCTCCTATCTGGCTAATGAGAAATGTCAAAAGTAGGTTCTCTGCCCCTTTGGAGAGGTTTTCAGGTGTTAAGAGAAAGTATGAACCATTGCGATTATGAAAGACAGGAAAGCCCAGGTGAAGGGAATCTACTCAGACTGAAGGCCAGGGAAGGTCTGGCAGAGGCAGATATGTAGCTTCTGTTTCTACAGCAAGTTCTTCCTCACAGGTGGGTTAATGTAGGAAGACTTTTCTAGATAATGTAGAAATGTCTTTCTAGAAATGGGACTGGGCAAATCCTTGGGTTTTGCAGTCTCCTTGGCCACAGTCCCACAGAAGCATCGTGAAAGAACAGGAGGGGCTGGCATGTGGAAGTCTGTCAAAGGCTGGCTGAGATAAGATGAACAGGAGTCCCTCACTGTCTTGAGTAGACTGGCCTAAAAGAAGAAAGTGAAAGCTATAGGAGAGACTTTTCTCTCCACAAGTTACCCAATAACACAGGCACTTTCAGCCCTATCTTGAAAAAAAAGCTTTCTGCTGCTCTAACTGAGAAGTCGTTGATGAGTTCAAAATAATGGACCCAAACTGTCACAACCAGTGAAGCTGCTAAATCCTTCATGATGACCAGGGTCTGTGTCAATGTATTTGCCAGAGTTCTTGTGTTCCTGCAAGGATCTGGGTATTGTATCAGCTTCACAAAGTCTGGGAACTGCCTCAGGTACCCTGTTTTAGCTTCACTTTTCAGATGCTGGCGTTCGTTGGGGATTTTTTTGGTCAGGATTATTGTGTTTGTGGGACAGAGTTTTGGTAAGGGATGGGTACAGAGGTGGCTTCTGTGAGAAGGTGCCAGAAGCTTCCCCTGTGCCTGACAGAGCCAATGCAAATCAGCCCCAGGACAGACCTGCCAAGTCAATCAGTTAATAGGGGTAGAGCCTCTGGAATAACATACTTAAGAACAGAGAAAGGACCTTCACAACTGCAGCCAGAAAGAGGAATGAGATTATGTATGGAAACAACTCTGCAGACACCGAGGTGAGTGAAGAAGGAGCTGGGGGAGGTCCTCCAGGCATTCTCCTGGAGGGCTCCCCTGAGGCCATTTTTGAAGACCAAGATGAGGCAGGCTGCCCCCACGCAGCCCATGGAGGTCCACAGTGGAGCAGATCTCTACCTGCACCCTGTGTAGGACCCCACACTGGAGCATGCAATTGCCTGAAAGGGGCTGTGACCATGTGGGAATCCTGTGTTGGAGCAGACTCCCAGTAGAACCTGGGGACCCAAGGAGAGAGGAGCCCACACTGGAGCAGGTTTGCTGGCAGGACTTGTTACCCCATGGGATAGAGCAGTCTGTTTCTGAAGGACTGTGCCCCGTGGAAAAGACCCTTGATGGAGCAGTCCATGACAAACTACAGCCTGTGAGAAGGACTATAGTTGGAGAGGGTAATGGAGAACTGTCTCCTGTGAGAGGTACCACACACTGGAGTGGGCGAAGAATGTGAGGAGTTCTCTCCCTGAGGGGGAAGGAGCAGTAGAACTGTTGTGTGATGAACTGGTTGCAATCCCCATAATCCATCGCCTGGTGCTGCTGGGTGGGGAGGAGGTGGAGAGCGGGGGAGTACTGTCAAGCCTGCAAAGAAGGGAGGAGTGGGGGCAAGGGGTTTCAGGCTTCAGACTTTTTCTCATTGTCCTACTCTGATTTGATCAGTAATAAATTGAACTAATTTCCCCTAGATGAGTCTGTTTTGCCTGTGATAGTGGCTGGTGAATGATCTCTGCTTGCTCTTATCGTGACCCATGTGTCTTTCATTACTTTTCTCCTGCCCTCTCCAGCTGAGGAGAGCTGCTGGCTTTGGTGGACACCTGTTGTCCAGCCAGCGTCAAACCACTGCATCAGTTCAGCCAGCACAGAAGATAACCAAGTAGCCCAGGTTTAGCAACTTCTAGATCAGTTTCCTCAGATTTGGGATAAATAGCCAAGGATTCTAACTGAAGTTCTGCTTTCGCCAGACACAGTGTTAATGACCTGTGTCGTTTCACATCCCTTCAATTGAAAGGGAAAGAATAAATCTCTAGTTCTGAAACAATTAATGCCATCATTCAGTGAAAATTCTAAGGCCAGAATTGACTCTCCATAGTCTGCATTTTCCCAATGTGTGTGTGCAGAAGGGGAAAACTTGTTGTGGGTACTGGGGGTGTATAGCATCACCTCCTGCAGTGGTCAAGTGGTACGTTTCTACCAGTCACCTGGGCATCACAGTAGCTGAACTGATAGGCTGTGACTGTCACTGTACAGTTTTCTGCCAGAAAATGGAAAAGGTTGGTGTCATTTTTATATAACAACGTGAAGACACTACATCAAAATAATCAATCCATGCCCTAACTTGGAGGATAAACTGTTTTTTGCATTGGTGCATTCAGAAGGTTCGTGATTGCAAAGGGTCCTGGTGGCAGGAAAACATGCAACCCCCTGGCAAACATACAAACGAAACTGGGAAACCTCTACCAGCAAGTAACTCAGCCCCCTCTGCTTCCAAGAAAAGGAAAGCAAATACAATTCTGTTGAAATAGAAGATATCTTGAAGTTATTTCACCCACAATACTTTCGGCTGTTGGCTGGGGTGCTGCAGGTCTGTTGTGCTCCAGCCTACGTGCAGCTGCTGTTGTCTTCTAGCTGCTGTTATTGCCTCTGACTTGTAAATTGCTTCAGCTGCCAAATCGTGGGTTTCCGTGCATAAATTTGGTTGTTATCATTCCCTTATCTTGACCTGCTAACTCTTGACTCCTCGGTGTGTACACAGCCTTTCCCCAATACACACCTCTGGTGCTTAGCTATCAGATGAACTCAGCAGCTTCCCTCCCCTTCTCTCGTCATACTTTTCCTTTCATGCAAGAAGGAAGGTGGAGCACAGATAAATCTCTTGCTCCTCAGCAGGGCTATCCTCAACATTTGCTAAGACACTTCATGAGTCACCAACAGCTGTTGCCTCTAACAGTGAAGTGACAGCCGTATCTGACTTGCCTGCAGCTTAGGAGCACCATGGGATCATACTGGAGTGCTTGCAAGGTAAGGCTGCAAAAATTTAGATGACGATTCAGTAGAAGCTGAAGACGACATGGGAACAGACTGCCCAGAAAAGTGGTTGGATTTCCATCCCTGGATTGTTTAGGTTTGGAGCTTAAGGGTGTGGTTTAGTGGTGGGCTTAGCAGAGCTTGGTTAATGGTTGGACCTAGTGGTTTTGAAGGTAAATTCCAAGCTAAGTGATTCTATGATTCTGTGACCTGAGGTGGATTTGTGACTGGGACTCTGGAGCCTAGAAGAGAACTTGGTAGCTGTTAGTCTAGTTTATATGTGTATTTACTTACTTATGTCACAATAGCTGAGAGTTTGCAGGTATTGGCTGTCCTTTGGAGGCACTTCTGGTGGTGGAAGGATGTTCAGCCACACTGGGTGGAGGCTGAGAAGCAGTCTGAGCCTGCTATGGATTTGGGCTGAGTCTATGGTTTGATGCAAGCATTATGCAGGTTGGGTTTTTCCAGAGCATATATCTGCCAGCGGGAAGTACAGTCGTAAACTGCACCCAGGTACCTGTGCTAGCAGCCACCTGCTAGTGGCCTACACAGAAGGTTGCTATCTAAAAACAGTGATTAATGACGGACATGGAGACCATCTTACTTTGGCATTCATATGTGACTGGCACACAAGAAAACCTTTATGTGCCTGAGAATGGCTTTTTTTTAGTTATTGCTTTTTAAATGGGAAGTAACCAGGTGGGAAAGCCCTAAAATTGCCTGTTGGGCTCCAGAGAGTCAACATTCTCTGCCCCTTCTCAGCTCTGAGATTAACTTGCTGTTTGACTTTGAGCAAGTTATGTCATCACTCTCTACTGCTCTGCTGCAAAACAAATGACAGCTTCCCTGCCTGACACGAACGCGTTAGCGTAAGCGTGTACTGGTGTTTGTGACCTCCAGTGTGGGAGCACCATGGTTTAAGAAATAAAAAAGTGCAGAAATTTAACCAACTGGCTAAAGAAACATCTACAGGTTCATCCTTTTGAAAGCAGGAGTGAGTAATGAACAGCGTGACAATGGTCTTCGTGTGGAAAGCACGTGTACAAAGCAAGGAATGGGACGACTGTCCTCTCTGCTTGTTCCCTTGCCCGTGGAAACAGCCTCACAATGAAGAGTAAAAGTAGAGTCCTCTTGGTCATGGGGTGGGAGGAGAATTACTACATCCAGAAACTCAATCCAGATGAAAGCTGCTTAAATTCACCCTTCTGCTTTGGAGTGAGAGATAAAATACCGACCACAAGGTTGGTGTCTAGTGGAGTGAGAGTGGGGTTTGTATTCAGCTTCCCTCTGTGTCAGTGCCGAACTGGAAGGGAAAGAGATGTGGCACAAACCCTTCACAGTGACTTCATGGAATATTTTTGCTAACAGAAAGCGGGGAAGGTAATGTCTTCCAATGAAATGGTAGTCGTGTGAGTATGAGGGGGCACTTTTATGAGGCACTACAAAGTTAACAGGAACGCGGGTACTGACTTTGTCATCTTTGTGCAGAGCGAAGACTGTCCGTGCTGCTCACTCTCCGTGAAGGTCATAGGGATGAGGAATCTGAGAAAGGCAGATCTGTGTGAGTATCACAGTCTTTCCTTGTGGGTCCTAGCAGTTCAGTTCTGTGTGCCAGGAATGCAGGCAGGCACTGTAACTTTCATCTGGGTAAAGAAGGACCAGGATCCTGTCGCTACACATGGCCTTGGTGAGGCTCCACCTCAAGTACCGCGAGCATTCTGGGCACTGCAGTACAGGAAGGACATTGAGGTGAGGAGAAGGGGCACAGAAGAGTGACTGGGCTGGTTAGAGGTCTGGAGAACAGGTCTGATGTGGAGAGGCTGAGGGAGCCAGGGCTTTTCAGCATGGACAAGAGGAGGCTGAGGAGAGACCTCACTGCTCTCTACAACTACCTGAAGGGAGGTTGCAGTGAGGCAGGGCTTGGCCTCTTCTCCCTAGGGACTAGTGATAAGGCCAGAGGAAATGGGGTCAGGTTGTAACAGGGAAGGTTCAGATTGGTTCTTAGGAAAAACTTCTACCCAGAAAGAGTGGGAAGGCCTTGGAACAGGCTGCCCAGGGAAGGAGGAGAGGCACCGTCCCTGAAGGGGTTCAACAGGTCGGCAGGCAGGGTGTTTTGGGAGATGGTTTAGTGCTTCGGTGTCATAGGGTAGATGGTTGGACTTGATGATCTTGAAGATTTTTTCTGAAATTGATGATTCTGTGATTCTAAAGGGTCACAATGGTTTCAAACACTGAAGCATATTTGAACGGGGACTCTTCTTAGCACAGAGTTTTGTAAGAATACTGTCTTTCAGTCTATGGATTGTTGCTGTTAGTGGAACTATCAAAGGTCTACTGCGGTGCACTGTAAAGTGTGTTAACTGCTGACAAGCTTCAGAGCCGGCTTTGTGGAATTTCTGCCTGCATAACAAAATGAAAAGAAGAGCACTGTGTATCTTGTAGACAAGCACATTTTCTCCTTTCAGGTGTTTACTGCAATGCATTTGAAAAAATAGACCTTTAAGGCAAAGCCACTACCATTTAAATGTTTATGGGGACTTGGTGGAATCTCAAGAGAAGAGAGAAATATCTCAGCACTTAACTTAGATAGGAGAAAGGGAAATGAAGGTCGACCCAAATATCTACCTCAAAGAGAAAGAACAAGGCAGGAATGCAGTGGAAAGGAAGTGAATATGAACTGCTGCATACTAAGCTGAGACAGCTGGACTTGTTCAGCCTAAAGAAAAGAAGACTCTGGGGGGACCCTGGAGCTGACTTCCAACACCTGAAGGGAACCTACAGGAAGGCTGCAGAGGGACTTTTCCCAAGGGGATAGAGTCATAGGACAAGGGGAAATGGTTTGAAACTGAGGGAGAGGAGGTTCGGACTGGATCTGAGGAAGAAGTTCTTCAGTGCAAGGGTGGAGAGACTCTGGAATCAATTGCCTGGAGAGCCTGTGGCTGCCCTGTCCCTGAAGGTGTTCAAGGCCAGGTTGGATGAAGCCTTGAGGTCTGGTTGAGAGGTGTTGCTGTCCCTGTCAGGGAGGTTGGAGTAGATGGTCCCTTCCAACCGGAGCCAGTCTGTGGTGCTATAATTAAGAAAGACCATCTCATCTGGAGTATTCACCTCCTTGGAAGATGAGGATTCAATTCTTGTTTTTCTGCTTTTGAGCCTAGCTAAGGAATATGGCCTTTACTTGAAAACAGCACATGCACGGAGAAGAATTAAATGATGGTTCAGTTCTCTCTTTGTCATTTTAATCTCAGTTGAACTGCTTCTGACAGAAGTGACACCAACCCTAGGGAATGCTTAAGTGGCTCTGACAGCAGATAACATCAAGATAACCACATGCAAGGCTGATAACCAAGTATTTGCCTCTGACCTTAAAACCAGGGATATCTATTTCTTTCAGCATTCTGGAATAATTGTAAATTACAGCATTTGTATTCTTAAGGGACAAGAACTTCCAGAAATCCATAGCTATTAAATGTAGCTCTTTATCTTTTATCAGTCTTTATCCTGTATCTTCAATTTGAGCAGATGTTTGACCTTCAAGATCAAGTCCAACCTTCTCCCAGCCTTATCAGCACCACTAAACCCTGTCTCCCAATGCAACATCTACCCTTCTCTTCAACCCCTCCAGGGATGAGGAATCAACCCCCTCCCTGGGCAGGCTGGTCAAGTGCCTTACAACCCTTTCAGGAAAGAAATTCCTCCTGGCATCCAGCCTGAACCTCTCCTGGTTCATTGGTGGCTAGGGAGAATAGACTGACCCCCCCGCTTCTCTAATTTGTCTCAAAACGCATTTTAGGGAATGATTATATTTCCTACTCACATTTCGTTGTTTTAATCACTGTTTCTGTACAATTTAAAGACATTAAGAGACACAGATGAGGAAGGAGGGTTGAAAGGTGGCACAGAAATTGTCCAAACTGCAAAGGGCTGTCAGTGCTTTGTTAGGAGTCACAGTCTGGTTAGACCCAGCTGTGGTTTTTGGTTGACTGCCTGTCTTTACTTTTCTTCATCTATGGCAAGGAGCAGATAAAGTCCTTGTACATTGGGACTGCTAGCCACGACTCAGTGTCCATGTCCTTAAAGCTCCACATACCATGTAGTATTGAGATTTGTTATTTATTATAGGATAGCTGTGGCAATAATTTATAATTGTGATCTCCTGATCTTTCATTTTATGCCAGACAAAAGGTTGCATTTGTGTGTGGTGTAGAGCTCCATCACAAGAGTGATGCTACCAGTGTGTGTTGAAATCTGACAGGAGTAAGGGTTACTCATGAATCAGAAGGATTTGCTCTTACATTATCTGTGCTACTGGGCAACTACAATGTGAGCAGGACCCATCATTCCCAAGATACAGCTGTTGAAATTTCTGGGAATATTTTAATTTGGCTAAACTGTCTCAAAATTCTCCAAGAATTTTTCAGGACTCGTAAAAGTAGTGATAAACAGACCACTCCGAATTCTCATCTGGATTGACAGCATGTCCCCAGCATGGGCCTAGAAGAAACACTTAGAGGCAGGACAAACACCAAAGTATGCTTTTACCCTCCCCACTGTCCCAAGAGATCCGTGGTTCGTGATTTCTGTGGCCCAGAGATCCAACTCCTGCGTCAAAAGTAGTGTTTGCACTTAATTGCCATATCTAAACTCTTGGGACTTGGAGGCCACTAAGGGATTTCTTTTGGTATCTTTAAGCTCACATTGCCCTGGACAGAAATTCAGATGCGCTTTCTCGGTGTCATAGGAAACCACCAGCATCATGCTCAGGATGTTATTCTTTGGGGAGGTTTAGAGGTTTATATTGCTAATTCAGTAGCCGTGGACATTCCCCTTTCCCCTTTTGGCTTTGCATGGGAGCAAAACTTCCTCCTTGAGAAAATCTGGTCCTTTTCAGGCTGCTGTAAAAAACCCTTTTCTTCATGTGAGGGTTAGATCTTACACAGTCTAACACCCCCTTGTATCTATTTAAAACAAGTCAGAAAACTTATCACTGGCAGATGCCTAACTGCGGCTGTCTCCCGCTTTACAACTGTTTGCATTTAGCCATAGTACAAGCAGTACGTACGAAACAGCCTCTTCTCCCAAATAACTGCTGGCAGGATAACAGGACAAGTTGTGCCAGGGGAAGTTCAGCTTGGAAACGAGGAGAATTTTCTTCAGTGAAAGAGTACTTAAACATTGGAACAGCCTTCCCAGGGAAGTGACGAAGTCACCATCCCTGGAGGAAGGGTTTCAAAAGGACAGTAGATGTGGCATCTTTGGGACATGGCCTGGTGATCATGGAATTGTTGTGCTGAAGGTTGGACTTGATCATCTTAAAGGTCCTTTCCAACCTTAAGGATTCTGTGATAATATATGTACTAAGTGTATATATATATCTCAGGTGTGTACATATACATATATATACACATATATATGTATATATATATATATAAATATAAATATATTTATGAAGGATGTATGCTATTTCACACAAACATTCCCTTCAGGAGCCAAAAATGTCTTTGAAAATATCAGGTTGCCCTTCTTTGAAGTACAAGGCTCCAGAAAGCTTTTTGTGGAGTGGCCACTTTTTTGTGTTTAATATGACAAGTTAATCTGAATCATCATTCTCATTTGACAAAGCCTTAGGCTTATATTTAACTACAGTATTAAATCTGGGTCTTGCTAAATCTGAGGCTTATTGCTATATAACTTCATAGCAAACTGCCAGCACTACCCTGCTCACTCGTTTTGAAAGTTGGCACTCACACCAGTTCATAGGATCATAGGATCATAGGATGTTAGGGGTTGGAAGGGACCCAAGAGATCATCGAGTCCAACCCCCCTGCC
>JAOXOE010045588.1:0-37381 GCA_028565055.1 Phoeniculus purpureus | reverse complement strand
CATCAGCAATCCAGGATGTTCTTGGATTGCATAAATGACAACTTCCTCCTCCAAATGGTGGAGGAACCAACAAGAAAGGGTGCTATGCTGAACCTTGTTTTCACCAGCAGGGAAGGGCTGGTGACCAATGTGATTGGACTAGATGATCTTTTGAGGTCCCTTCCAATCCCTAATGATTCTATGAAATTTTGGCAGTTCCCTGAAAGAGGAAGGATTTCTGCAGAATATTTGATACTTGGAGACTTGCCTTCTGAATCTGTCATTGGAGTAAGACTTTGTTACTCCTTTACTCATCTTCAGACCCCTCAGCTTCTTTTTGACAGTGTGGTAGAGGCCTCCTCCTTCCCCATTCCTTCTCCCACAATGATGGGGCCACAACCCAGAGCCATGGAGTGTCCCAGTAGAGTGACCTGGTCCCATTTAGAGTCTACAGGTACTGACACAGAGAAAAAATATCCTTGTCTCAACACAGAGCATAGTTGGTACCGGAGGAAACTTGGCTGTTCCATCAAGGCCAATGTCACCCATTTCTTAAACTGGCACTCGGCACCTCCTGAATAAGGTTTCGTCCTTTGTACACAACACAGCTTTCTACCACTTCCGCCCCTAGTTGATGATGTTCTCATCCTTCTAGAGTTTCTTCAGATCACTTCCAGGTTTTTTTGTCAGTTGTGCCACTTTATACTTTTGCCAAAAGCATGCCCAAGGCCAAGTGTTGTGGATACAGGTGTGACTGTACCAGCAGCCTGGACAAATCCTTCCCTAAATTTCTCCAAGACTGACACACTCATGAAGATTATGGGACTTTGACACAGCCTTATGCCTTTGCATTCATCTCTCCATGGGCACCTATTGTGTCTTGCTTAAGACTGTAAACTCACTGGTATCAGATGTTAGTCTTATTTTGGGAGTTTAAACAGCACCAGGCAAAAGGAGAGGGGAGTTAAGAAGGGAATGAATCAAGTTGCTCAATGTGCCCCCCAGATGAATGATTAACTTAATGAGAAGAACCCTCAAACTAGCCATCACTCTTGTGCTTCCAATGAGAACCCCACCTCACCAGCCCAGATCTTGTGCACCCCATCCCAGCAGGGGCTAAGCTTCATTTCAAGACCAACTGAAGCTATACTTTGTGGCATTAAATGAAAGTTAAGTACTGAGCAAGCTTTATGCAAAATCTGGGCAAAGAGGGAAGTTTCACCGCAAAAGCATTATCAGAGATCGCTGACTCAACCACTGCAGCACCTCCTCAAATGCATGAAAGCTGCAGGATTCAGACTCCAATGTCAGGGGTCCAGGGGCATCAGGATGTTGATTGGGAAATAAGTCCCCTTGCAAATTACCCACTAAAGACACAAGTAAAGATGTGATTATGTAATATGAGACATTTCACTGCAGCCCGGGGTTTTAAAATAATACGATATCACGCAATGAGCAGTTGAGGAACAGAGCTGGAGAGTGCGCCACACCACGCCTTGCCTATTGGGAGACAGCAGCAAAGCCAGGAGATAAACCCACAGCTCCCCAGGACCAGACGAGTGTCTGAGCCACAGGATCATTCCTCTCCCCCTCCTGCTCCACCCAAGGGTCTGCAATCTCACCAGCACCCTGCAAGCACAGCAGGCTTCCAAAACATCCCTGCCAGAAAGATGAAGGTATGCTGGAACTTGTGCCCATGACATAGAAGGGGTTCTTACTGCTACCAAAGACGTAGTCACTCTGTACCTCTGTGCAATGCCTGCTGGCAGAGTCAGAAGAAGCCTGGAAAGCTGCAGGTTTTTTCCACCCTCCAGGTAGTCACTTTCCTTTCTCAGAAACAAGAAACTCAAAGGAGTTCTGAGTTCCTCCATCCTATACAAAGATTCTTCCCACACCACTAGAAAAATTGCAATGATCCATTTCAGTAGCGTGTTTAAAGGAGGAACATATCAGCCCCTCACGTCACCATGTTGTCAACATCATGGAGTAAGAGAAGTGCAAGTCAAAGCTAAAACGTGATACTCTGGATAGAAAAGCATCAAGCTGAGCAAGTCCATTGAAAAGGGTTTTCACCAGCAGTCACCATCTGTTCTCTCTGGTTCCTGACAGTTCCTCAGAAGCACTCAGGTGCTACCTTAGTGCAATACCAAGCATCAACCACAGCTAAACTTCAGAGAGGTCAGTACCAAATGTACATTGGTGTGCAATGTCCACTGTGCACCAAGTCATTCAGAGACCTTATTAAAAGCAAACAAAACACATACACGTGCCACTACATCCAAATCAATGCCACACATAAAGCCAAATTCCAGGTATTTCTCATCTCCTGCTCTTGAATTTGCAAGCAGAGCACTCTACTCACTTCATTCTACTTGGTGGAATTCCAGCAGCTTTCCTCACATCCCTGTTATTCAAAGGATTGTGTCAGCAATTTTAACCACATCACAGCTCTAAGAATGTGTATGCAGATGGACCTTCACCATAAACCCTTTGTCTTTGGCAATAGACACCATCTTTGGGAGAATGGCTTTTTTTCCAATTTGCCTTTCCTTTTTGCTCACAGATAATATGTGCATAGGTATATGTATGCAGCCCTGCTAAAACCCACTTCCACATGCAACCAGCTATCACTATTCAGCTGGTTATTAGCAGCCAAGAGGTTGAACCAGATGGACACACCACTGCAAACTTGTGGTAATGACAGTATTGCCCTGGAACACAAATGACAGGCTCTCATTTTCTCTGCTTCATCATTCCCTAGAAGCATAGGTCTTCCAGTTTGCCACTTGGTGCTCTAGGTTACTAGGGGCATTGATACTACAGAAACAAAATAGGTTTGTGGCTACATGGTTGGAGACCTGCCAAGCCAAAAAAAATAGCCAAGCAATGTCATAGCTTGAGTAAAGAACTTCTACATTTTTGAGGAACTCCTGTATTCCCAGCTACATGTTCAGGGACTAGTCGGATGCAGCTTAATGCTGCAACTTTCCTAATAAACCCTACCTGAACTAACCTGGGTCTGCAATGCTCCCACAACAAAGACACCCCCAGGATGGTATGTCCACCTGTGAACTGGGTGCTGGGGTCAGCATCTGACTTTTTGGTCTGGTCTAAATGGAGAAAGTGAACATGGGATACAGCCTTCTCTCCCATGTTGACAGTGCTCTTTATCTTGACTAAAAATGTCAGGGCTTCCTAGCTCCATTTGTAAGGACACAAAGAGAATAACACACATCAAGCAGACCATAAACTGCTGTAGGCATCGATTTGACACAAGAATTCTCTTCATTTGGAGCATGACATCAATTTGGCCCAGTGTTCACATAAACACCCAGGCCTGCATCTGTCTTTTCTGCTTCTTGGGTTATTGCTTACACCACATCGTTCCCATTCCCCAAAGACTTCAGATGAAGCCAGAGCAAGGGCAAGGATGTTTTCCTCTGAGAGTCTAAAGGCAGCTCAAAAAAAAAAAAAAAAAAAAAATCACATAGAGACTGATGTAGAACTAGCAAGTCCCTCTTCAGTGGGCAGAAAGACATTATGACAATTACCTCGGGGCAAACCTGGCACAGTTCTTTGCTTGCCATCTGGTACCCAGCCTCCATGACCTAGCCAGGACCTTCCCACAGGGAGATTTCATTATTCATTGGTATACACTGTGTGCTGCAGTCCTGAATCACAAGTCACCTCATTCTAGTGACACAAGACTGATGTTTAGCAGGTCCATTCCTCACTGAGCCACAAACCATGTTGGGAAGTATAGGTAAGTCCCATTTCCACTTGTACAGTGTAGCCTGCCACTTTAGAGCAACAATGTGCCTCTTTACTCAGTCTGGCAGGAAGACTTTGCCCTAAGTATGAAAAAAAGGTTTGGTCTCACAGCCCTGGAATCGCTGCACAATACTTGACTTGCTTTGGTATCGCATACCAGCTGGGAATAGTAAATTACAAGTTAGGCAAGAAGACCAATGTTTGTTCTAGTACCTGAGCATGCTTGGAACCCACAGGTCTTCAACAAGTGCAACTCAAGTCTCAGGAAGCTGTGATGTGGACTGTGAGCAGCTCAGATTCCACCTGAGCTCTTGAACAAATGCTGTGGTAAGCAGCAAAGTGAGACAGTTATCCCTAGAGCCAACTGCAGGAAATTAAATTTGACACCTTTCTGGATATAAAATGCAAATTTTGAACACTGTATCCTCACTTTTGGAGTAGCTTCATTGGGACTGCCATGGATTTTCCATCCTTTGAAGTTTTCAGAGTAAGTTTTCAGAGCCCTTCAGAAGGGCTCATATTCAGGCGGCTTACTCTTGATGCCTTGTTTAATCACATATAAACACACCTAAGAAAAAACTGATAGTTTTCTCTCCAGAGCTATGATCCCTGAATCCCTGTGCAGTCAGTGCAACTGTATTGCTTGGAGACCACCACTCTTGCCTTTGGGAAATGCTGAGGAATACCATGGAGGTTTTCAACTTCAGAAGTGACCACCAGCTAAAACTTAGTCTGTCTGGGGACTTTCTGCCAGGGCTACTGATGGGGCTTTTTGGTTATGACAGGTAAAAGGAGGAAGTTAGAACAGTCACTTTCCATGAGATGAAAGCATTCCAACAGCAGCCCAGCCTGCCTGTTCCTACTGGGGACCACTTCTCTACTATTTCTCCGTTACGCATGGGCACCATAATAGGAGTAACAGGATCCCCTGTTGTAAGAGTAACAGGATCCACAGCAAAGAAAGGGTTAACCAGGGCCAAGAGCAACTTGTAAACAGACTGAAAGCCTAATCTTTGCTTATAAATCATGTGTTCAGCCCCAGAACATGCCTTTAATCCTGTAATTATATTCAGAACTCTGTTTCAGTTAAGGAAATATGAGCTCCTCTCCAAATGGTTCTAGGGCAGCCCTTAAATGATACGTTAGATCCCCAAAACAGCCACAGAGCCCCACAGCTTCCAGCATCCATTATGGGTGGCAGGGTAGGAAGGAGAACAGGCCAGGCTGTTTCACCCTGGGTTTTATGAAATTCTGTGAGGACCCTTCCTCCAGCCAGCTGTTCCTTGCTAGAGAGAGAAAATCCATGCACAGGTACTTTCCAGTGGCTTTCCAACTGCAACTGTCCAGCTCCTCAGCAACACACAGGACCACTGGCAGCAGTGCAAGGGGATGGGCATTACTGGTGGAACATGCTACATGCTCTGGCTTATGGCCCACGGGACAGATTATCACAGAATCACAGAACATTAGGGATTGGAAGGGACCTCAAAACATCATCTAGTCCAATCCCCCTCCCAGAGCAGGATCACCTAGACACCAAGTCACGCAGGAACATATCTGGGTGGGTTTTAAATATCTCCAGAGAAGGAGATTCCACAACCGCCCTGGGCAGCCCATTCCAGTGCTCTGTCACTCTCACTGCAAAGAATTTCCTTCTCATATTGATGTGGAACCTCCTTTGTTCCAGCTTACATCCATTGCCCCTTTTCCTATCATTAGAATAGGGTCAAGCCTTATCATTCCCCACCACTATAGCATCAGGATCTCTCTGCTCCACCAGAGTCCTCTACTGTACATCTGCTGATCAGGGTGTGATGCCTCTTTCACAGATCTCCTTTTGTTGGTACAGCCCATCCCCACAATCCCAGGGGAATGGGCAATGGTCAAGAGCATGGTGAATGCAATAAGACACGTCCCTTTCTGGTTCCAGCTCTGCTTCTGTACCAGTCTCTCCCTGGGGGGAGGTTGATGTCTCTCTCTGGTCACTGCATGGTGCAACAGGCAACGTGCTCATGAAACTATCCTCATGATGGCCCCTGACATTCCTACCTTCACCTCTCAATTCCTGTTCCCAAATGAAAGGCCAGTAACTTAGAGGTTTCCACCACATCAGCAATGTGCTGGCAACTGGCCAGCCCTGCACAAGGCCAGAGCAAGGCTCCTGGGTGGCGTTGCCTGCAATTGTTGGACCCCGCAGAAATAGGACTGAACAGGTAACCCCATGGAACACAGCTTCCAGCACTGACACTCACCAGGCAATGTCAGTCAGAGACCAGGAGTGTGCCCAGGAGGAAGACTGGCATGGCCTCTCCAGAGGGAAAAGAGCACAAACACATACTCTACCACTTGGCTACAGGGATCAAAGTGCATTCGCCAAACCATTTTAGTAGCCATATAGACTCAGGAGAGAAGCTGGAGGACCAGCAGAATGTCTGCAGCAAAGCAGAAACCTGAAGCTGGACCAAAAGACCTGATGTGCAGAGATCAGTGCAGGGAGCTGCCCAGCAGGGTGGGGTGGTCAACCACCCTTGCACAGCTGTAAAGCAGGAATTGTGTAACCAAGGTTCTCATTTACTCCCAGGGCATCTATATTATCTTTCAGTTAACCTCATGATTCTTTTCACCTCCATTCACCTCCTCTCCATATCTGCTTCTTGCAGAAAACATAAACCAGCAGCTTCTTGTAAGTGCTTGGGAAGGCTTTTGAAGTCTGACACAGAACCTTCCAGAGATATGTTTCCTCCAATAATCTAAGAGTTTCTGTGGGTGAGTCAGCAAGGAAAAAAAACATATAGAAGAGTGACAGTATGACCTCTGCCTCGCAGCTGATCTGCCTTGCAATAATGACTTGAGCTAAAACTTGTTGCAAGTTTAACACAGCTTTCAGCTTCCACTGGGAAATGAAGCAGAGCTGCTTCTTGCTGGACTTCTTTAGTCTTAGAGTATAACAATGTGCTGTTTCAAATGCATCTCAAGTGGACAAATGAAGAACAGTGCTAGTGCATCCAAAGAGTGGCTGACAAGATCCTGCAATAAGCAGATGTTCTGCCAGCACCTCCTGAATTTCTGGAGCTCTTAAAGTAGTAAACAGGGTTATCGCATTGCAATGAACTCCCAAGATCTCTCTGGATTGTATCCATTTTCCATTCCCATCATGGGAGTGATCCAGGAGCTGGATGATTCACTAGCAGCAGCTGGCCAAAGCATGCAGCACCAGCACACCTCATGGGTTTTTATGGGAACAGTTGTGTTGTCCACACTGCAGAAATGCTGGTGCGTTTCGGTTCACCACCGCGTCACTATTGTCCTTACTTAATCCTCCCTTGGAAGATCTTGCCCTATATTTTCTTTGACAAGCACCTAAAGGGTTGGGAAAGGCAAAGGCGAAGCTGGACCAGCCGATCATGGTGGTGACATCAGAGTCCCAAATGTCACCTTGTAAAACACACAACCATAGTTTCCCTTTAAATCACACATGTATCCTTCACACTGGATAAGAAATTAAAACAGTCACACCCTCTCACAAATACCCACAAGGTATTTGTGGTTCAGGGTTCATGTGGTGGCCTGACCAACTATAGGAAGTCAGATGAGCCCCAGTGCAGAGACTACCTTATCCGGGGTCTGTGGATAGAGTTTCATTGTTCTTACCTATTGCAAACACAATAACCTAGATGGAAAAGTCAAGCTCCTGGGCTATTCTGCTTTAGAAATGTAATAAACCCAGTAATGGCAGACAGTAACACAAGCAGCACAATGCTAGTTGGTGCAGTCCTGTACAACTGGCTGCTGAAGTGACATTTGGTTTTCAAACTTGCCATTGAAAACATTCTGTTCAACTGAGCCAGTTCATATCAAAATTCTTCAGTCCTAAAGGACTAGGAATTTACTCCTTTTCTCTTAGAAAGCCTGAGCACAGTAGTTATGCAAAGACTCTGAACTTCTGAATGCACGACAATCATGCACCTTTGCACACAGTCAGGCAATCCCTTGCTTGTAAAAGTCTCCTTCAGCTTTTACAACTCATCTTCCCAAACACGCTTTTATTCCTCACTCCTCCCATTGCAAATTGTTAGCATCTAAACTAGAATGGTGCTTTTCCAGCAGCACAGCCCTGATAGATAGCCTTTGGAACCTGGCTCCCTCTCTAGGCAGAATTGCCCAGAACTGATCTGTTTCCCAGTGTTGAGAAGCAGCGATAGCAGCTTTACAGCATTTTTCAGAATTACATCAGTCTTGCCTGCAGCACCAGAGAAATCTTCCATCTTGTGCACAGGATACACACTGCTGCATTTTACTTTGTCTCTGCAGTTTCTTCCAAGGCTATATTCTTGGTGACAGCAAAACAAACCCATTCAGTGTAAAGGAGGCAAAAGAAGAAAGTACAACCTCTTTATTCTAGGGTCTCCATCCTATTACTTTTGGTCCCATAGAATACATGTTTGAACAGGTTAAAGAGTCTTGCATTGGTGCCCTGTGCTTCTGGGAGAACACCACAATGCCCTATCAATTTAGTCCATCCAACTTCAGCTGCATTTGTGTGGCAGGACTGTTGTAGGACTAGTTTATGTGATCAAACGCATGTTCTGTGCTTGAATCTCACTTCAGCAATCAGCTTCTCCACAAGATCTCCTCCTGTTCCCTTTAGGTCTGCTGTGAGATTTTACCAGAGAGAGGCCCAGAATGAGAGGAAATAGACCTCATATGAGGTTTTTCTGCCATGCACTTTGGGGAAGGCTGATCCAAGGAAAAGGAGCACTCAGACTCTACTCACTCATGGATAGGAATGGAAAATTTGCTGCAGGGCCAGAACGGTCAGATAATTCTCAATATCCTTTCTAAGCAGAAAGAAAGCTGCTTGTAGAAAACCACAAGGATTAGCACTGAGTCTGCACAGCTTTTGATTATTTATATTGTATAAATTAGAGGTGGGGAGCATTTTGAAGGAAAGAAAGAAATCCTTTACCTGGCAAGCCAACTCTTCTTCCTCCAAACCCAGCTTCCTTTCTCTTTCATGCCTACTCTCTCCCTTCTCCTCTTCAGCCCTCTAGTCTCCACCATTAGCCACTGTTTTTGTTGTTTTTACTTTCCTTTGCTCTAAGATGATGCTGTGCTCTCATACAGTCTATATAATTCACACTCCACCAGGTCATGAGCTAAGAGGGAAGCACAGCCAAGGTCCAGCTCACATTTTTTATTATCTGTTTGTTTCTGGTCATTAGTGATGTGCAATTCATTAGATCCTTGCTGCAGTAGGGCACTGTGCCTTGCTATATAACACGACAGCATTTCCACCCCAGTGAGCCATGAGTGAGCTCTAGGTGGGAACCTCACACTGCAGGCAGTTTCTGTGCCGAGTACATCCCTGCTTGTGTGCTCATAGTACCGTAGCATGACACAGTTCAGATGATTCCTTCCACTATGTGTGTGTGGAGAATTAATGGTGCAACATCTCAGAGTTCTTTCTAGCAGCTGGAAGGCCATCTCCTGAGAGCTGGCCCCCAGCTATGCAGAATGACCTTTCTATCCCTTTCAACGGCTATTTTCATTGCCAATCCCACTGAAACAGGATTTTGGGCCTCTTTGGTTTGTAAAGAGAAGAACCTGAGCTTTTCTCTAGTGCCCACTTCAACAAGTCATCTGGTTGCAGAGGTTCAGGGCTGGCCATGAGCCACCTAATTTAATCACAGAATCATTGAGGCTGGCTTTCTAGCATTAGCCCTTTTCTTTAACTGAGGCAATGACTATTCAGTAAGCAAACTGACTCACCCTGCAGCTTCACAGAGGGAATGCTCAGTTAGGAGGAAAAGTCAAGAGCCATGAATTTTGCAGTGAAAAGTAATCATCTGAGCACTCATCTGACTCATCTTGCATTTTCCCAGCAATGCATTTTTTTTTTAAGGGGCTAAAGTAAAGCACACGAGAGAGATACACAGCTTCAGTTTAGGGGCACATGCACTGCTTTCTTCACATAAGACTAAAGAAATAAACAGTCAGCCTGGGAGTAACTCTATCGGCTCCCACACACTCACACCAAATCTGAAACTGATTCACTGAATAGAAGAAAAAAACCAGACAAACTCTAAGAAGGTCAAAGAGCCAAAGAAATTGAAAAGAATGGTACAGGAAACACAACCAGTTGTTTCCATCTCTTAGGTCTCAACCCTGAGCCCACAGCATAAGCACAGACATTTTTTTCATCACAGTAGAGGTATTTCAAAGCGTTGGGATCTTCAGCAGCTGAACTGAATGCTGTCTAGAGAGGCCCCACCGGGAGCCAAAGGGGATCAGTCTCATAGCTAAGGTGGCTAACTAGGATCAGAGAAGGACTGAGGTTTGGGATTGCTTGTCCCTGTGCTCTACAACCTCTCATCCAGCAGCACAGAGGGTAGAAAGTGATGGGGTGGGACCAGATGTTCCTTTCAGACTGCCCTTTCAAGGGAAAAGTAAACTCATTGAGACAAAAGCTTTTCTGGCCCCAGTACATCCTTATTCAATGAAATATTGGTGCTTCAACTCACAGGAATGGAGATTTTTCGTCTCCATTGTGTTGGAATGGAGTATCAGCACACATCTCCAGTGTGCTGATATCCTTTCTGGCAGGGCAAAATGTAATGCCTCAGAGGAAAGTAATAAACTGCCACAGTGCACCTGGCCAGTTCAGTGTGGCTGAAATGAGCAGAGGAAGGGGCCAATTCATCCTGGGAGCCAGGATGATTCTTCTGCTGATGCTCGAGATTCCATTACTTTCCTTGCATGGCTCAAAATGTTTCTGACCCAACATCTATCCTGTCACACTGCTGAACTTGCAGAAGTAGTGTTGAGTTGAATGAAAGTAATGTTGTCTTGTTCACCTCTGCTCCAAGCGTGGGAGCCTGCCAGAGGGTCAGACTCTGATCCAAATCAGCCTTCCACTTCAAGACTTAAGCCACATTCAAAACCAAAGCTGGCACTCACCAGATGCACGTAAAGGTTTCCTATCAGTGTCCTTAATAGGTTTCCCATCTTATAGTCATCCAGTCCTTGACAGGACCCCAGCAAAGGTAGAAGCAGCACATATGATCAGACAAAGCCTAAGAACAGAGTCAGAGAACTTGAGGAGTAATGAGAATCAGCCAGCTAGCCCTTAACATGTGTATTGTTCTGCACAGGCTTGGGGAATGGTTTTCAGCTATGCCTGGAAGGGGTCCAGAGGTCCCTCTGAGATTAAATTGCTGCCCATTTCCATCTAAAGCATATGATGACCTAAGGACACAGACAGAAGCCATCTGTTTTGAATGCCACCAAGATGCTTGCCAGCATAACACCAGCTATCTTGGTCATCACCACCAGTGAGGGAGGCTGTCAATATGGTTGTGATTTGACCATGAGAGTAGGCCAAAGGAAACTGAGGCAAGTTTTAAAAAGAAGTGTCTCTGACGAGACAGGAGGATCAGCCAGACCGAGAACCTAAACCAGTTCTCCAGAGCCTTCCCACTCCAGTTCTGGAGCCAAAAGATTTTACATCTTCCTGTTTATGCACGTATAGTCAAAACCTGTCTCAAGAACGTGCCAAGCTTGTCAGAACAAACTCCAGTCTTCCTCATGTACTGAGGATTTGTTAGCTACATCTCCCAAGCATGCTCCATCCCAGTGGTCACATAACACAGGTATCAGCTGATCCACTGTCACAGACAAACTCAAGGTTACAAACATGGAAGTGTATTCACAAGCTCTCACAGGTGACTTGGTAACCACATCTGCACTTCTGTGTTTCCAGCATAAGCGTTCATGATAATTTCTTCTGTCTCTCCTGCGTGCAATGCAAACACAGCCCCAGCTACACCATCTAAACCACTTCTGTAATCACTGAGGTTGGAACCAGAGCATCCTATGTGTCCCCATGGACACAGGGTAAACAAATCTCCACAGCTTTGCTCTGCTTGGACACAGAGCACATCACCTCCAAGCACACAGGAGGGTTGCACAGGTGTCTCAGAGAATGACACTCATGTTGTGCCATGCATCCACAGACCATAGCCAGCTCTTGTCCACTTTGTTTTTCTACCACCCCATGTTACCTTGACTTCCTAAGAAACCCCGTAATTGAAGGATGCCAGATTTGTCAGGCATGATCTGTCCTTAGTGAAGTCGTGCTGGGTGTCACAAATCACCTTCTTATTCTCCATTGCCTTAGCATAGTTTCCAGGAGGACCTTGCTAGGCACAGAGGCGAGATTGACTGGCCTGTAGTTCCCTGGGTCATCTTTTTTACAATTTTTAAGTATAGGACTTATGTTTCCCATTTTACAGTTGGTGGGAACTTGACCAGACTGCCATGAGTTATCAAAAATTATGGATAATTGATCTAAGTGACCCTGCTCTGGCAGAGGGATTGGACTAGATGATCTTTTGATGCCTTTTCCAATCCCTAATGTTCTGCGATAATGGCCTAGCAACATCATCAGACCCTGTGGTTGAATCCCATCCCATCTCATGGGCTTGTGAGCCTTCAGGTTCTTTTTATAGTTTCAAACCTGACCTGCCCCTACCATGGATGGTGCTTCCTTGTCCTGATCCTAGCCTCTGACTTCTGTGTTTGGATGGCATGGCTCAAGGGCACTCAGCCTTCTTCATATCCCAGCTTACCAGATGACCTGTTTCCTTCCAAAGGGGGCACACACTTTCCCTCAAATTGTTCCCAACAAATTTGTTGTTGTTGGCAACGAATTTTCCTTCTCTCACTAATGTACCTATAGAAGCTTTTGTTGTTGCTTCTGATGTCACTGTCAGGGTATACTCCTATCTGGGCTTTGGCTTCCCTAACCCCATCCCTGGATGCATGTACCATTCTTCTGTATTCCTGTCCTCTTTTCTATCCTCTGTAGGCTTCTGTCCTGTGTCTAAGTTTGTCCAGGAGTTCATTGCTCATTCACATAGGCTCATTCACATTCTTGTCTAGTTTTCTTTTTGTAGGGATACAGTGCTTTTGAGAGTTGAGGAAGTGCTCTTTGAACACTAACCAGGTTTCTTGGACTCCCGGTGCCTTCAGAACTCTATCCCATTGCACTCTACTGAAGGAGGTCCCTGAAGGGGCCAAGGTTTGCTCTCCTGAATTCCAGGGCAACCAACTTGCTGGGTGCCCTACTTGCTTTCCTAAAGACGATGAACTCCACCATCTCATGATCACTCCAGCCAAGGCTTCCACTGAATTTCAATTTCCCCACCAGCCCCTCCTTGTTGGCAACAAATTCCAGCATAGCTCCTCTACCACTTGGAGGAGGAAATGATCAAAGTATACCCAAAGAGCAAAAAAGAGCCCCACATGGAAAGATATTCAGCCTGCTTTCAAGTGGCTCAGCCCAAGGTCTACACAGAGACAGAGCAGAAAGGCTCTTTCCAGTCAAGTCAAGCACAACAGAAAAGCTTTGTCTAGGAAAAGAAAATGCTTTTGTGTCGAGGTTTAATTACACGCATGATGCATCCTTGCTGATGAAGGTTGAAGGGGACAGAGTGTTTCCATTGAAACAATAACAGAAGGGGAAAGTTTCCAGACCCTGTTCTCAAGACAACCAGGAGTAGGTGGCAAAGTCCATTGTTTGATGACAATTTTGCTTTGTATTTTTGAAACCAGGCAATAAAGGACCCAACTGGCTGTCAGGCTGCCTATGAACCCCACCTTCCACTCCCTCCCATTCTACAGAGTGCCTTTTATTTCTGTTATGGTTCCATAAATGAATGGGCTCAAGTAATCTCCCTGTCTGCATCTCATACCCTCCATCTATCCCCTATCTTAGCACCTATGGAACCTGTATGTCATTTTACTGTATTTGCACACATGGAAAGAAAAATACCACAAAATACAGGAAACCACTGCTAATTAGTGAAAAGCATCATCCAGAGAAAGGAGCTGGCCTGCTGCACAGTAGGGTGAGAGATTAACTCACTGCACATACAGATGCATCGTTGCTTGTCACATTTATGCTCCAAGACCAGGATGCCCAAGGGTCACAGCCTTGATCAAAGAGTAATATGCAACAAACTAAAAATCAAACCATTCTCCCCACAGCACCTGAGGCATTGCACTCCTTTGAATGCAGACACCGATGGGTTTGGAAATGCCTCTGAGCCATCCATGGGCACAGAAGGTGGCTTTGCTGGAGGAAAACAGCTAGCAGAACCTCAACAGAAGCTACAGGTGGAACCTGAACTCAGTGCCAAACAAGTCACAGCCAGCAAGCCTTTATCTTGAGCACCCCTACTACTCTGCTAAGGTTGTCCTTTCTCACAGAGAGCAGGAAGGGCCAGCTGTACCTCCATAAAGAGAGCCGGGCAGAATCTAGTGGCTGCATTTGGGTGGCCTCACTTTAAAGGGAGGTCACCTCCAGCAGAGCAGAATCAAAAGCATCACAAAGCCCAGGCTGAAAATGTGTGCTCTGTTCTGGGTTTTGTTTGTAGTGCAAGTTCCTGGACAAGGGGAACAAAGACTATCCAGAGACTTCTGACCTGGCCACTAGAAAACAATTCATAGTAATGTCCTTCACAGATGGGTTTAATGTCCTTGTACCTCAGGGCTTTGTCTGATGGTCTCCAGTCTCTGTGATGGGAGGTTGGTTCCCCTCTCTTGCCACAAGGAATATATAATGGTGCAATGTTTCCATCATCATGGAAGGGGTAAACAAGCTGCCACATGGCATGGGCTGGACTTGGAGTCACTTGGCCAGAGGTCCTGTACTGTTAGCAACAGCTCTTTGCCAGCCCCTCTGTAGCCTGTTTTTCTAGTGGAGCCTTCTGAATCCTATTGCTCCTACAGCTGCAATGCTCAGGTCCTGACAACACTGGGATTGACACCAATAGATTTGTTACAGCCTCCCTTTTGCAAGACTTTCAGGCTCTTGTTTGCCCTGGGGATGTAACCGATGTGCCCAAACAGAACCACCAGTTGAGACCACATTCCTCAAGCTGCCACCCCCTCTTACTGCTGCAAGAAGTTAAATGAACAAGCTTTGGCTTCAGGGAAGGGGCTGAGCCCATCAGTTCCATGGGAATTCAAAGCTAAGCAACCCAGCCCAGCCCTTTATTTTTGCACCACCTTAGGAGTGGGTGCTGTGAGCATGAAGCAGCTCTCCATGGTGCAGAGAAGCCAACTTCCTGTCAAGGTGGATCCCCAGTGGGATGGCATCCCAACGTTTTCTCCCTTCTGCCTCTTTGCCAGCCAAACTCCATCTCACTAGCTATCAATTTCTCTTGTGCCTGTCTCATTCCCAGCTGCACTGAGGCTTCTTGGTCCACTATCTGCCCCATCATTGTGGGGTAGGCAAGAAAAGGGGGTGATATCTCTATGCCAAAAACACACATATAGCACTCCCTCCAGCTGCCACTGCTTTCCCTGCACTCTGCCATGGCTTCAAGGAAAGCTCCCTGAAGCCACAGAGCAACAATCAGCTCAGATAACACAGCCTCAGGGCCCTAAACCCAGCTTTGGCTCCATGCCCCAGCCCCTGTGCAAACAGACTTTCCACTTTTCACAGGTTCTGCTTAGCTGACCAAAGACCAGGCTGCAGGAGTCTGCAGACCTCCAAGGGAGTCATGGAGGAAGAGGGAGGTACTAGACCCTCTCTGGGCTGTGTGCCCCTCTCAGCACAGCGCAGAGCTGCAAGCCAAGGTGCCTCCACAAGGGAGGCTTCTCACCATCTTGCTAATGGTGAGATTAAGCACAAGCATCCATCTGCAGCCACTTGCCTTCCCCACACTAGCTAGCTTCATTGCTATTTCCAATCCACTGCTAATATTACAATTTCCTTCTCTTTCCCCAAGATAACTCTGGAATCTGACTGAATCCCATCAGCCCTTTCCTGGGACTGTAGGCATCTGTCAGCCTCTGTAGGGTGAAGAGGACCACTTTGTGTTTCTGCCTCACCAAAGGGCTGTGAGAACATTCAGAGCTCATAACTTTGCCTCTCTGTTTCTTCAAACAAACACTCAGAACCAAGACTGAAGGTAGAGGCTTTGTCTGGGAGCTCTGACAAGTCAAAACTATCCATGGAGGAGTGATCTACCAGAAACACTGTCTAGTCTATTTTTCCAGAGATTATCTGGAATATCTGGAGTATTAGCCTACTTGTCGGGCTGTTGTGATTTAAGCCAGTAGGCAGCTGGACACCACAGTCACTCTTACTCCCCCCAAAATGAGGAAAGAATCAAGAAAAAGGTAAGAGTAGTGGGTTAAGATAAAGACAGATTAATAGGACAGAAAAGGAAGAGGAAATAAGAATATTTAGAATAAGTGATGCACACTCACTTACATAGATATCACTTATATATACAGAATAAGTGATCCCAACTGAAACCAGGACACAGGCTAAAACTGAGAAGCATCAATGACTCTTTCTTCCTATTGTGAGTAATCAGGTGAAGTGTCATGCCCATAAGCTTGGAGTGACAAGAGACGCTAGGAGAGCTCTCGAGAGATCCATTTGTTGTGTGCTTATTCCTCCTTTAGATAAAATTCAAAAGCAGTACCTCCTACAAAACCACTGAAAACCTTTTCTATCCACAGACTGCTGTCAAACCCAGCCCAGGGTACTCCAGGCTGGTGTTCAGCAAATCTTTACTAGCTAGATTCACATCCCAAATCTTCCTGCCTGGATTGCATCTTCCAATGCTGTTCGTGCTCCACCATGGCCATTTCTTTGAACTGAATTGGCAAACCCTGGGCTTCTCCAGGAAAGCACCTCTCTCTATGCTGAGACTCGAGAAGCAAGTACAGAGTGTACATCTGAACCACATTTGTTAGCATGACCAAGGTCACATTTGTACTAAAATTCCTCAGTAAATAATCCCTTAGAGCCTCTTCTGTGCTCCTTTTGTTTCACGCCCTGCATAAAATGGGCTTCTAACTGCTTCCCAGAATAGTTCTAAAATACAGAACTAAGCAAACAGCATGGAGTCTGGTGCAAGGGAAAGATGTACTTTGCTTGAACTCATTTAAATACTTCAAATGCAGGAAAAACCGTGAATGCCCCCCATACCTCAATGTCATTCACCATCGTGCCTCCCTGACCCACCAATGAGAGTAGGGTTTGAATTTGCAGCTGCTGAAAGGTGACTGGGTAAATATGCAAAATACCCTGGGGGGAAAAAACACCACCACACAAAGAACTACCACAAATAATGTTCTGAAACACAATTATGTCATTTAGCCAACAGTCATGATCATGGTCCCAGCACACACTCCATCAAAGGACAATCAAGACACTAGTAAGGAAGCAGAGCTTGATCTCATCTGCAATTTCACACAAACTCTGACATCAACAGGATAAATGAAGTCCCCAGATGGACATTCATTGCTTTGTCCAGTGCTTACTGATGTCTGGAAGAGTGGAACAGGCTGGGAAGGACCCCACAGACATCACAGGTGATGACTGCCCAGTCAAAAAAGAAATAAAAGAAGAGGGAATCGTTTGAGTCCTGACAGCAGGCTTTCTGCTCTGCCTATGTGCAAATTGGTTTTGTACAGGAGTGTGTTTTGTTATTATTGGCAAGAGCAAGAGCAAAGGGAAGCCCAAGTCTTACTGGTCTCTAATGGGAAGGCCACAGAATGCTTGGCTGGCTGGACTGCCAACACAGATTGTAAAGGCAAAGAGCAAGTATCCATCGGCCTCACAAGGCGACAAAAAACAAGGGAGCTGCAATCTGGTCCAGCTCTGCTCACCTAGCTTTTTCATCAAGCCATGCCTCTCAACTCTGTCTACCCTCTCCCTGCTCAGAGGAGTGCTTTAGCCTTGACAAGTAAAGGGACACAGAACTACTGCTCTCAAAAATGAGATGAGCTACCTGTGCTATCCAGGACCTAGCTTGGCAGATAGAGTAGACAAGCAAGAAACCTCTGTCTGCTCTGTTCTCACACATGGGGCAGGTAGGTCACCTTAGTGTCCCCATCCATGAAGCACAGACGACCTGTTGACATCTTGTGCAGATACATCCCCTTCCAGAAGTGGAAATACAACAAGAGGCTTTCATGTTTTCTCAGGAATTCCTCGTGGCTTATCACCAGCAAAATGTCCTCTGTGGGGCTGGGCTCCCAGACATCCTCTGCAGCATGACCAGATGGTGCTGCCCAGAGGATTTCGAGACATCATTCTAGAGCAAGTATTTCCTTGCTTCATAATAGCATCTTTACAAGACAGGTCATACTGCTCCCTGACTTTCCTATCCAAGAGCAGCATTTACAATCAGAGCTTTTATTTCATGAGTCAGAGCTGCACCTTGACCTCTGAGAGGTGGAAAAGACGACACTTCCTCTCTCCTGGAAAGAGGTCTGTCCTCAGTCTCAGTTTGGAATAGTGTGGATGAGTTCAGCAGGGGCAGCATCCAGTGCTGAGTGGAATAGTCCCGTTGACACAGCCCATTTGAGGTTTGGAGTGAGGAACAGTGGTGTGAAGGAATTAAACACCATAAAAATGTAGGAGTGCTAAATACATACACTGCCATTTAAAATAGGTTTTTAATGAGATGCCCATAAGATCTTACTACACATCAGGTTTTAATCACACCAACCTATTACTTAAAAACACAGCCTAGATGGGAATGTTGTTAAAGGGCAACTCAAAATAAAACTGACCATCTGGTCCTCATTAGGCAATTGTCTATAACCACCATGTTATTATAAAATCCACTGTGTTCTCCACATCTGCTTATCTCCTGCCTGCCCCTAAAAGGACAACATTGGCTACAACTCAGAGTCGGGAAGGGGCATAGGCAATGTATGCTGGTGTAGGATTTTTAAGCAACAGTGATCAACACTTCCCACATTACTCCTCTGTCCATGCATCACCTTGTTATTTCATTTACCCCCACAAATTTTATCTGTCCCTACATGGTATTTCTGCTGTTTGAGTGGTTTACACTAGGAGACAGACATCCCCACTTTCAGCCTTGTCCAGTGCCCACAGCAATCCTAGAGTACATGCAGTTAGCAACCGTAGTTGGATCAGGGACTCCAGAATCTTTCACCCCAACCCACAACAGTGTGATTCCAACACCAATGCCCTATGCTGCAGTCCCAGACCACTCACACTGCAAAAGCACAGAGGTTACCAGGATCACAGGAGGAACACCAAAGACAAGAACCTATCACCAGTAAGCGCTAGCCTGGTAAGTCAAGTATTTCCTGGAGATATCAGATTCGTGTGGTGCCTAGAGACCAAGCCTAGAACTCTGTCAGGCATTCCTTGTCCCAGGGTAGCCCCGGACAAACAGCATAACACATTGTTGATACAAAACCCACATGCAGAACCATCAAGAATTTTCCTTTTAAAAGACAGGAAATTCCATTCCAACACAGGAAATCCTCCACATATGCCCAGAAAATTGTTATTGCACAACAAATAAAAAGGTTCAACACCATCAATAAAGAAAGCCAGAAAAAAGTGAATAGGCTTTGGATTGCTCATTACAAGGATTGCAAAGTTTAGGATGAAGTGGCCTTGTAGGAACAGCTGAAGGACTTCCCACCTAAAGGCATACACTGACAAGAACCGTCCCCAGAGAAGTTTGTTTTCTGGACTGTACCTGGAGGGGCAGGACCACACACAGATTACAGGGTAGTAGATGATGAGGCAAACAACAAACCCATCCAGAGTAGGATAGAAAGGATGCAAGGCAAAAACCAGAGCTAGACGCAAGCTGCAACACACATCAGAGAGATATGGAAACAGGTTACCTGGAGCATGGATCCAAGGTCTGTCCAGGAAGCAGAGTCAGAAGCTAGGCTGTAGCCAGATACACCTGCAACACAGCTCAAGGAAGGACTAAATATCCTGGGCACAGGTGGAATGGGGCTCCTGGGACAGGAGCAGAGGGTGTGGGTAGAGGTCCCACATGAGGCTTGTTAGGGCAATTAATGCCTCAGTACATGGAGGAACCTGGCAGAAGAACTTCTGTATTAAGGGAGGTCAGAAACAGGGGAGCTGTGAAAGGAGGAGTGATTTCAGTCTACATTGGAATAAGTCACAAACTCATTTTCTTCATTTCAATTTAATCTCTAAGAACTCCAGCTACACTTACACCCTGCGGGTGCCTTCTCTATATATGTGCAACAGGTCAAACCAGCACTAGAATGCTCAGTCACACAGCTCAAAGACACCCAGAATGTCCCAGCCCAACCAGATATAGTAGAAGAAATTGGCTCTCCTCTATGGGGGCCTTATTTTCTACAAGAAGAGTTGAAAGGCCTGAGCATCTCTGTGTTGACATCAGCACTTCAGCTGCCACTTGGAATAGAGCTCATTATTCTTTGTTGTTTACCTACCTTGCTGTCTCATGCCCTTCATAAGAGAAAAGGGGACAAGCAAACTGTGCCATCCATAGCTTCACCTGTTCTGTAAAAGCCACCCATTTTAATTCGTGTAGGGGGTTCATTAACCTGCACCAGAGCTCTGTAACGTGTTCATTGGAGGCAGGTGGCCCTTACGTCAAGCTGGTTCACACAGGATTAATTCAGTTTAATTAATTTAACCTGAATTCTTCTTTCCTGAAAAGGCTTGCAGTAAAGTTAAACTTCCCCTCCAAGCTCAGGCTACCATTAGGACAGATAAAAACACGGACAGAAGAGAGCATCTCCTACTTCACCATGGCAAAACACATGCACTGTAACTATGGCACCCCTTCTATAAAGAGCGTACACCTCTTCCCAAACCTTGAGCCAAGAGTAAGCCTCCTGGGCTTTAGAGAGTGGTGTATGGTATATGTGCTTCCCGATGTGTGCAGCGGTGAAAAGGATGATTGTCCTACCTGAGAAGGGTTTACCAAAAATGTTGTTCTGGTGATGGCTACTCTTCACTTTCTGCTCTCCCTTCTCCAGCAATTTGCATCCTCCAAAGAGTCATCTTACTCTCCAGACTGAATTCCTGCCCACAATGTCTTCCTAGTCTTCAAACACAACAGTGAGACCAGCTGTGTCCTTCCATCTTGTTGCTCTGACATAGCTGTCTCCAAATATTTCCCAAGCACAAGCATGGCTATGCATTGCCATTCCAAAGACTTGGCTGCTTCTGCCGACAGAGGAAATGTGAGCATAGAGAGAGACATGTTGCAGAACTGGAGGCAACCCATAGAGAGATGACTGTACTTTCACTGCCCTGGGAGGTGGAAGGTAGGGGCAGTGGCTGCCTTTCTGGGAAAAGATAGGCTGCAGAAGAGCCTCAAACACAGAAACCTAATTATTTCTCTAGAACCAGCCAGCTTGGCATTTCTGCTCTGCACAACAACCTGCCTTAGACAACCACTTTGTGACATGTCTGCCTTGTCTGATCTTCCCCACAGCACCCAGCTAGCGTATTCCCCCATGCAGAAGATATGAGACCACGCATTTCCGCTGTAGCACATTTACCCATCACGCAGACAATGGACCAAATCAATAGGGACTGCTCCATTCTTGGCTCTTGGTCTCAGGAAGCAGACATATAACCACTCTGAGTGTCCAGACCATCTTTTCATGCCTAAGGATGGGGTTTTTTCCAAGAGACAAGGTTCAAAGAAGCCATTTAGCAGATCATCAGCAATTTCAGTATACAGCATGGACAATTTTAACTGGGAAGAACACACAAGTAGACCATAGTCATGGTGTGACCCTTGGGACACACCTCCTGTCAATCTCATCTGCAAAGACAGGTTTCCAAGACAGAGCTAACACCACTGGAGAAATTACTCTTGGCTTGTGCACAGAGAAGAAAGGAGAAGGAGATGAAGGAAACAGGTGCTGGTCCAGTGGGAAATGACAACTGTAGAAATAACATCCATCCCTCACTCTATTCTAGAAGGGCCGGACCCACTAAGCAGGTTTTGCTGGATTTTTCTTCTTGTCTCTCTAGGGAAGAAGTCAGTGACTTGCAGTTTGCTCCAGGCATTCACCCTGACACAAGTGCTCTGTGTTTACGGCCAGCGTACACCTCCTGCCCCAGGCTCTGGAGAGCAGTGTCAGATGCCATTTCAGGAACGCGGGGTGTATGTTCTTGTTTGTTTGTTTGTTTGCTTGCTTGTCATTGGGATGTTGTGAGGGCTGCTTGGTTTGTTTGTTTCTTGAACCTCCCAGAGGATGTTTCTGGCAGAAAGAACCTCCTGAGCAAACTTGGGCCGGGGTGTGCTTTGGCTGGGAACTGAGTTGAACTGTGTATGAAGAAACAAGAGGTGAGGAGAAGTGTGAGGCCAGAGGGCTGAGGATTTGGCTTTGCCATGTAATGTGGTCATCAGGCAAGGAACAGAAACAACCAGAAAATCATAAACAAGCCTTGCCCACAACACAGGCCAAACCTCAGCAAAAGCCATAGGAAGTATTTTCATTTAAACTTTTTTTGCCACCTTTGGGCCTCCTCTCTGCTTTATGTGACGAAGGCTCCTCTAGTTCCTATTGAGATCAGTGCAGAGCTGCCTGATTCAGGCTGGAGTTATGCAAACCCCAGCTGGAAGAGAGATCAAGAAATGTTAGTGCGGTCTGACATGTCTCTGGGATGTCAGGGATGGTTATTCTTGGAGTTGCATCCAAGACAGTTAAAATTCCCTACTGGGGCACCTGTCAGCCAGCCTTACATTTGCCACTTGTTCTGCACAACTTCTTCTGCAAGGACTTTTCCCACAAAGAGCTCCCAAAGTATGCCTGATGGAGAAAGCTCCAGACACAAGAGAGGCAGAAGGTTATCTTCCTGGTGTCCCAACAGTCAAAGAAACATGTTGTGTAGTTGCTGAGCTATTGCAAAGCTGTAGGAGCTGTGGTGAACTGCAGCAGTAGGCAGCAGTTTTCATGTAGCCTGGCACAGTGGGCCACTGTAGCTGACTGTATGATTGAGTTTAAAATAGCTGGACATGTGGAAAATAGAGCTACCTTTCCTGTTCACTGTTTCCCCTGGGATAAAAGAATATTGCCCAGGTCACTACAAAGAAATCTTTCTAAGGAGATGCCAGGTCCCATCCGCTCTGGGAGAAATCACAGTCCTGCATTCAAAAAAATGCTGATGGAAATAACAGATGATGTAGTAATAATTCTTCTACAGTCTTCTAGACAGGTTTACTTAGGGAACCAAATGTGAGATCACACTGTCTTTTAGCCTGAAAATACCTTTATTTGGGTTCTTCCTAATAACTTTTTAACTCACAAGTCAATTCTAAGAAATTACAACAGAAGAGTATAGGTCTCCAAAATAGAAACTTCCTTTGAGTTTCATGAAAATTATTGGCCAAGAAGAGGAACAAAAATAATGTCTAATAAAAATTGATTCTGTGAAAAACGTGTGCTGCCGCATGAGCCCAACCCTTTACAAGGGCTTCAGAGACTCCACAGCAGTGCTCACCTTCAAGTTGCATGAGGAACGAAGCTTCCTTGGTTGCACTGTTCACTTGGTGATTTAGGACATCTTTTATGTGCCTTAGCATAGTTTCCAGGCAGATCTGCTCTATGAGGGTCTGCACCAAGTAAAGGTGACATGAACTGTATAATTCACTGTGATCAATATAGCACCAAAAGTTGGTGAGTTTTCCCCGAGGCAGCTGGCCTTGTGGCACACCCAGATCTCCACATGACCAAGAGATTTAGACTGAACATCTGAGGGCTGAGGTGCAAGACAGCTTCAGAGGTAGTCTGCAGTCAGGAAACAGTAAGTATCTGTACAAAAATGCGTCACACTCCATAGCTGGAAAACAGCTGAATAGGATGTGTTGCTGGGTCAAAGGTAATGAAGAGTTCTCTGGGTTAAAATAATCAGAAGTACTCTCTGGCTGCCTTCACTCCAAGATTTCACATCACCAGTATTGCCCAGGGACAGGCAATGCAAGACCTCCTCCACTTCACATGTCTCCCCTACAATATACTTGAGAAACAAAGCAGATGACCTTGTGACAGACACTGGAACACTTCAACCTGACTGTATCTGATAATTCAGGAGTCATATGGGCATCTGTGAGAAGGAGTAGGCAGCAGAGAGCCTGACTTAGAAAAGAGGCGAAGAGATGAAGAGGTGCTCAAGTGCCTTGGAATCCAAAGAAGAGATACCTGGAGAAAGAACCAAGTACTCTTCTACACTACTGAATTGTGGAAGTCCCTCAGCACAGACCTAGCTTGGGCAGCTTGTTTGTGATGCACCAGGATGTCTTTAAACCCAAAGTAGAAGTAGATGCTGTTCTTCCAAGCTCACTTCAGAGACTGCATGTGCACAAGGAGAGTCAGCATTTGGCCATAAATGAACATACCCCAGAAAATCAGCAGAACATGAGCAGCCAGAAGTTTTCTGTCTCTGTGACTGCTTTTTGCTGTACCCATAGAACAGCTCAGGTGTTGCTGGCCCTCTTCCCATTTTCAGGAACTACCCAAGCTGCTTCTGCAAATTGCCTTCTACTTGTCCTCTTCCTTTTCCTTCCTCTCCTACCGGGAACAACTTTTAGTGTCTTATTGCCCACAGAGGACTTTGCCTTTGAGGGAAGTGCCCAGGCATGGTCTCAATGTAACATGGATCTAATCCAGGTGCAAAAGGACCCCACTTTGGTACAGCCTCTGGTCCATATTCTACCCTTTAGGCAAAGGACTTGCTTCTGGATCCACTGTATCATTGCAGCTTCCTCTCTTCATCCCAGAAGAAGTGAAGAAGAAAAGAGAGGTGTTTTCTTCTTCTAGTCATGCTTTGGAAGATGTACTGTGCCCATGCAGAGCATTTCCCTCCCCATCCCCTCTGCCATCCTTCCCCCAAGGTTGCTCCTGGTGGCCACAATAAGAGGTTAGCCAGCCTATTTCAATTAGTGGCAAACTGTGTGGCATGACTCCAGGGCCTCCATATGTTCTTTAGTGTATGCAACCACACTTTCCTTGACGCATTCCTCGTTCCAGGGACAGGCCACATCTCCACAGCTTGCTGGCACAAGTCTCACAGGCAACTGCAGAAGAGATTGGATAATAAATACACACTCGCATACACACACACAGACACACGCACACGCGCACACGCATACACAGGAAAACTTGGCACCCTCTCACCCTCTCCCATGTTGACTGCCACATGGTCCACATCAATTTTTGTCAGAGCCAGAAAGCCAGCCAACTGCTCACGGATGCTGACGAGGCAATTTCAACAGCTGAAGGGACTTCTCTGCTTTGCTCCTCCAACCCATAGGATTTTGGTTTGGGTTTTTTTTTCTTTTTAAAGGCATCTGCTCCTGAGAGACATTTCCCAGCCATGCCAAAGCCAGACTCCCTGGTGCTCCTTGGCTAGACTGACCCTCTCTACAGCTTGGGGTCAGCACTTCCACTTTGCCCTCTGCAGGAGTGGGGTCTGCAAGCAAAGAGGTCCTCATAATGTGTCATCTCTACTATTTCAACTGTCCCTGGAGGAGATTGAAGGCCTCCCAACCCAACTGCTGCCATTTTCCTATATTGGCTGCAAAGGTGCAGATTCTAGCTACTCCCCCTGAACAGTTACTACTCTCACATACGTCCATCCCACTGCTTCCAGCAGTCATCCTCTCCATTCCCTAGAGCTGTTGCCCACCCCTCAGTCTGCTTTCTTCTTTACACAGCCTTTTTTGTACCCATACCTCTGTTTCTCCTTTCGCCCTAACCTTTCTTGACTGCCAGTTTTCCTCTACAACATGTCATGCCCTGAAAAGGCTGCTCTAACCCATGATCTCATTATCTTCATGTACATCTAGTGATCCTTCCTTAATCTATAGTGCGGCTCCCTCCAGTGCCTAAAAGAGTGATGGAGACACGATCCTTCCCCTTGCAAGAACTTTACACTATTGGACTCCAAAGAGCACCCTATGCTTTTACCTGCCTGGAGCCTACTGTACTCAGGATAAACAGGCTGTGCTAGGCACCTGTCCTTTGAAAGGCTCACATTTGGGTATGACCATGCTATCAGATGAGGAGTCCAAGAAATTCCATTTCCTTTGGCATGAATAACTTGAATCCTCACTCCTGGAGAGTTCTGTCCAACTCTCACTTTGTTAATGCAATCTTCAAAGATTGAATTCATGGAGATCACCAAAAGGTGTTTGACACTTCTCAACAAGTTAACTAACAATCACAGAATCACAGAACATTAGTGGCACAACACACGCTGCAGTGCTTCCCTGGCTAGAAGGGGGCAAGACCTGTGCTCAAGGGAAAGGAGTGCAGAAGTATCTGAGGGATGGAAGAGAAAACAGTGGTGGCAGAATGAGGACTTTCAAACTCAGCGAAATCCTGTTCCAACTGAGACCTTGGCAAACCTTCTTATGGTTGTGCACCACAACCTTATCCTGGGTGAAGCTCAGGCTGATGCTTCACAGGTTGATATTTTCATCCCTGTAAGACCTATTTTACTGTCTCGGACTGGAGGTTTCCATCTGTCACCTGTGCAAATCCCCCATGCCTGACCCTTCTTTCCCAGCTCAGTCCTACCCCAGGTCAGGAAAGCAGTCTGTGTTCGAAATGTGTGCCCCAGAATGCCTGCATTCTGCAGGCAGGAACATACTGCTCATTCAGATGCCCAGAAACATCTGTGCAGACAGACAAGCACATGGTGGACTGGGAAGCAGAAGAAGAATAGAACTGGAGGTTCTGAGAAAGGTCTGAAGGGAACTGTTTCATATGAGCAAGCAAAGCTCAGCCATCGCTCAGGGTGCACAAGCAGGTCTGGTAGAACTATCCAGCTAGCACAGGGCATAATGGACATAATAACTGAAACCTCTCCAGCAGTGCCAAGTAGTGACAAATTGTGTCAGCCCTTGCCATGAAGACTAAGAAACCACATCAGTCAAGCAGCCCCATTTTTCAGAGCTGGAGGCAGCTGAGTTGGGGAGGTCCTTCCGGAAACCCAGAGTACAGTGAGAACTTTGGGCCTGGATGGGGTCGTGGGTAGAATCAAGGCAATTACAAGGAAGTGCTCTGACCACAAGCCCACACTGCCTGTCACTTCCACCAAGAAGTACATCTTCTGACATGAACAGGGACCTTGTTAGCAGAACAGACCCTGAAAGCCATCCAAAGCTGACAAACCTTTTCCAAACCACTAGCCTGGGCTCTAGAAGCAGCATCACAGGATTTCCTTAAACTTACATTATGGTGCTGCTCAATGATATGCATTATGGTATTTTTGTCTCTCTCTCAGAGGTCCTGGGTGTTGATCACAAGCGATGACAGGAGAATGGGTAAGGATAACTGGCAACTTGGAGCTTGAGCCTGGCCTCACAGAGTAAAATATTGCCATGTCCAAGAAGGTACAAACTAAAAGATGAAGTAAGGTGCTGAGATGAGCCAAGCAGTCCAGAGCTCTTGCAACACTGCATCTTGCTGCACTGATCTGCCTGGGACTAAGGTGTAGGATGCAGAAATTCAGCCATGGTAGGGACAGGGGCTACAACTGGAAAAGGAGCTGGAAGGTGACAGACATGAAGACTGTCAGTGCATAGGACTTAGGCAGCTTTCCCAGGCTCTCTGCTGGACTGCCCACTGCAACTGTCCCATCAAGCCAAAGTCAAGAGTGTCAGCAGTAATTTGAGATAGATGGGCAGGACAGAGGAATCTGACAGTTGTTTTGAAGAGTCCTGGGAAGTCACCATAAGAAGTACTGTTTCATCCCACAGCTAATGAGGAGATCAACGACAGAAGCAGCTTGTTGTTCCTAACGCAGTTCAGGACTAACAGTTTTCTCTCTGAGCATTTCTCTTGCAGTGTAAATGAGACAGGTCCCAGATTAACCCAGAGAGGCTTCAAAGAAAGACAAAATGGTGCCTTGATGTGGAACCAGTCCCCCGTGATCTCATTATTGTATCCCATTTTTGAGACACTCGTCTTCCAAATTCCTACCTGCGCATCTGGGAAGGTCAGAAAAATAACGATAGGAACGAAAAGAAAGTTGCAGAGAAAGCACAGAAGTTTAGGGCTGTACATGGAACATTGTGCCTTGTTTCCAGATGACCAGTGATTTCAAGAGATCACTGCCATCTCCGTGCTTAGGTGATGAATTTCTTCCCCATTGCTGCCCAGCAGGTAATGGGAGAAGACGTGGTCCAAGAAAGCATGGATGTGGGGGGTTTACTTCTATTGGCCCAATTATTTCTCCAGTCAGCCCTGAAACATACACATCCTTCTGCATCACAGCTGACAGCAACAAATATCGTCTCCAGGGAAGGAGACAAAAAGGAGTAAGTAATTTGCTCTGTAAGCTTTGCCAAACTGATCTAAGGTTAAGTGTCCCTGCATCTGCCCAAGTCAGAGTTAAACTTCACCACCAGTTGAAATCTCACTTGCTGGCCATCCCTGGTTGCCTGGAGCAGTTTGAAAAACCTCCAAACAGAGCTGAAGGAAAGATCTAGAGTTTCGCTGCTGGTTGTATGAAATGAGATGATTTTGCCAGTTGTCAGGCAGCAATCACAGCCATGATGAATGTCAGAATAAACCAAGTTCCTGCTGCAGCCAAATTCCATTGACACCTCTACAGAGTTGGCTTTCACCATCCATCACGACATCTGCTGAGGTCCACAGGAAGAGGAGAGGGTGTAGTTCTCTGTCCTACCCAGGGTTATTTTTACAGCTGGTAAAGGAGGTGGTAAACCTGGATGAGAGGGTTGGAGGCTTTTCCATGGCAGCTCACAAAAGCTGTGAAACCAGAGCTGGAGTTTACAAGACCCTAGATCAGCAGCTCCAGATGCGTCACTGGCACTGAACCTAGAAGGGCCGTGTGCCCCAGGAAGGCATTTCCCTGGTTCTGCCCAAGCAGAATTTTTCTGCACACAAATAAAACCTCTCAGCCAAGTACCTGTCTTCCCCTCTGGTGCAGAAAGCTGAAACACACGCTCAGAACTCGTAAGTATCACCAACTCTCCTGGAGGACACAGCCTCAGGGGCTACAAGCAGGTTGCTGGGACAGAACAACCATCTATGTCATGCAAACTTGTTGCCTGACTTTTGTAAAATATCCAGTCAAGCACAGACCATGGAGTTGTGCTGATTTATATCACATGAAGATGGGTCCTTTGAAAATCAGTTCCAGGTGAGCTGTGTGGAGCTGCCCAGAAGTTGCTTGCTAGTTTCTCTCTCTCCCCATTCCCTGTTGCCAAAACACATTGAAGCTGAGGATTTACAGGCAACACACAGAACGGTTCCCTCAGGAGAAGCCGTTCCACACATGCCTTCCCAATAAGCTATCCCAGCAGAGTGGCAATGTTTAGAAACCAAATTGGTCATCACTGGCAGTTGTAGGAATGGACAAAAATAGTATGAAAAAATTTCACAATTTCCTGCATATCTTTCTGATTGTTTCACGCAAAGAAAAGATGTTGGGTTGTCCAACGGAGAAGAATGGTTTGAGAAAGCAAAACAACAGCAATCACCTGCTTTGCTAAGTGTTTGCAAATACCACAAACTGTTTTTCTTAGCCAAACTTCATTCCTTTCCACAACCATCACCCTCTTCACCCAGTTACTCACTGTGACTAACGGGAGGGGAAAGAGATTGTTGCCTTTTTCCCAATGGATTTTAACTCCAAAACTTTCATTTTAGTTGGAAAGTGCTTCCCTTGCCGCCTCTTTGCCCCTCAGGACGGGTGGCACAATTGCATCTGTGGCACAAAATCCTTTGGCTTCAGTCATTCAAGCACTGGGCAGTAGAAGACAGCATCTAGCCAAGTTCTCTCTGGCAAGCTGGGAGTGGTGGGACAAGACCTCCAAGTTTATAACACTTGTCCAAGAAAGCAAAAGTTCCTCAGCATGTCCTTCATCAAATTCTCAGTTCTGCTAACTGAACTATAAAAGCCATGCTGGGGACAGTTGTTTATATTTATTTCTTTCTGGGTTGTAGACATCACCAGTAGAGCCTTCAAAATAAGAAAAGCCCTCTGACTTGCTGCCCAGAAATTAAAACCCAAAAGCCTCCTCCCAACCTCTGTGTACAAAATTATAAGCTTTCTTTGTCCTAACCGTTTTCTTGTTACAATAATATTCTTCATCTTCTATCTGACAATTTTTTGGTGTGCATGGAAAATATGATTTCATTGTGAAAGGATTTCTTGTGAATCAATACAGCAAAGGGAGCACAGAGATGTTTACAGTAAATCACCCTCGACGCAGAGACAAGCAGAAAATTAGTTACAAGAAAAAGGAGATAATTCCAAGCCATTTCCAGATGGAAGGAGGCTACATTTTCCATATACTCTGGGTTTTGGGTCACAAAACACACCCGTATTTATTCAAAGGATTTTTTTCCTTGCACCGTAGAGTTATGATTTACATGAAACGAGTTTCCAAACATTACAAAAATTGGCCTGCTTTAGGTAACAAATGGAAGAACTGAGATACTGAGTTCAAACCAGCTAAGGCTCATCCCCTTTTGAAGTTAAGAGCAGAGTCAAGCAGCAGAAGGCTAACTTCCAACCAGCAAGGTTCCCTCTGCTGCTGGGACAGTCACGATCAACGCAGAAGTTGGATTTTCCAGCACTTTTCTGTGTATTTCACCCACTTCTTCATAGCTGGCAGGAACACCACTTGGAGGCAGGCTTGCTTCTCCCCTTCTTTAAAGTGAACTCTGTCATCACCTCTTCAGAGAAGGCTTGACAGGACTGAATGCCTGACAACTTGAGGAAGCTGCTGGATAGCTGAGTTCTTGGAAGTACTGGACGGGGAGCAACCTGTCCGAGCCATGCATCCAACTGGGTGTTTGGTATCAAGCCATTCTCCTAAAAGAGAGACATCTGAAAGCCATTTAGAGAGCATCTGGTTAGAATCAGTTCTGGCTGCTACCCAGGGGACAGAGGCAGATCCTCTGAGTGGTTCATTCCTGCAGTGACCTAAAACTTAGACAGGTAAATGAGGTAACTACATCCCCCTTCCAAGCACATACTGAGTTCTGAAAAACCCAGGGAAGAAGCATCCTGCAGCTCTTCATGGAACTGTGGTTCATTGATACTGCGGGTGTGTGGCATCCTGCAAGGCAACTGAGAAACTGATGACTGTAATAGACAACAACTTCACCCAGGCAGGCAAACAAACAAGCAACCTGAGAAGTGAAATCAGATTTCTTTAAGCTGAACCTAGCTGTGGCCAGGGAGTTCAGGAAAGCTCTTGTGCAGACATTTGGGTGTAAAATATTCTAGAAAAGGGAGAGTCCCTGAACTTTAAAAACTGGTGAGAAAGATTGCAGTGGTGTTCATACAAGCAAAGCAGAGCAGGTATCATCTCAAACCAGCTTGGAAGGTGGCTGGGTCCTGGTCTAAGAAGCCTTATGCGGTGTTGCTGCTGGCTTCTGCCTCATTGTACTTCAATCTCCGGCTGTCACAGAGCAGCGCTGCGTTGGTCCTGTCTCACGTGCTGTTTGGATTAAGCACCTGTGAGAAGAGCTGGGGCCACTCAAGCGTGATAGGCAGAAGGGCTGCATAAAAGCTGGTATCAAGGCAAACAGACAGCAGCTGATGTACCAACGCTCCTGCCCTTCATTGTCCAGTGGATGCACCATTCATGGTAAACCTGTCACCTGCTGGTCACAGTTTTGCTGAACTGAGGACAGACTCCAAAATAATCCACGTTGTTCACTTGCAATCTGCCTTCTCCAGGTATTTCAGGCCAGCCTCTTCCCTTGCTCTCTAGATCAACACAACTGAACAAAGCAAGAGCTGGATGTTCACTAAAGCCCCTGGCTTCTCCCATGCCATGGATTCATGATCCTAATTGTACTGGCAGGGGTGGGACCCACACCTGGTGGTGATAAGGATTTCATGCTCAATGAAGTGTATTGAGGGCATGACCAGTTCCTGAGGGAGATGCAACTAGGAAAGCCAAGGCCTCCATCAAATTAAACCTTGCAAGAGAGGTCAAGGGCAACAAAAAGGACCTCTTCAAATACATCGCAGGTAAAACTAAACCTAGAGACAGTGTAGGCCCCCTGCTGAATAATGTGGGTGCCCTGAAGACAGAGCATACAGAGAAAGCAGAGATACTGAACACCTTCTTTGCCTCTGTCTATACTTCTGGGGACTGTCCTGATAGCAAGTCTCAGACTGCTGATGCTCCAGAGGAAGTTGAGGCAAGAGAGGAGCTTGCCTTGATTGATGAGGACTGGGTTAGGGATAAGTTGAGCAAACTGGATGTACACAGATCCATGGCCCAGATGAGATGCACCTGCATGTGCTAAGGGAGACGGCGGAAGTCATTGCTAAGTCACTCTCCATCATCTTTTCTAAGTCCTGTGGTTCAGGAGAGGTGCCTAGGGACTGGAGGATAGCAACTGTCACTCCAATCTTCAAAAAGGGTAAGGAGGAGGACCCAGGTAACTATAGATGGGTCAGCCTCACCTCCATCCCAGGAAAGGTGATGGAACAATTTGTCCTGGATGCTGTCTCTAGGCACATCAAGGACGCCTAGCCAGCTATTACATATAGCTTGGCTCCATACAAAGATGACACTTCCCTAGAGACGTGGGACACATTCACTGTGTTTGTTCATCAAGTTTTAAGCACCATTTCAGTAAATTGGGCAATGCTGTGAGAGAGTCAAAGCAGGCTTCTAGACTGAAGGAACAGCTTTCGGAATGACAATTGGCAGCTTCTTTTGGATCCTCAGAGGAAAACCACAATGATGATACAAAAGCCTGCAGAGTGGGCACACATGACCATTGCAGTGTTTAGTTTTCAAAATGGGGCACTTAAAATACACCAATTTAAGAAAATGAATTCTGCAACCTGGTACTGCACAGAGCCCTGAAATGGAACAGGGAGAAACTGAAGTGTGAACACAGAGTTAGCTCAAAGTGACCTTCAAGAAAGCTTGAGAGGAGCCACTGGCTAGGCAGGGCTCCTCATTACCAGCACATTGCTTTACACTGTACCAGGCGAGTTGTCAACCCCCTGATGAACATAGATTACCATGGGAAAATTATTGTAGGAAAGCATAGCACTACCAGGTGAAAACCCTCATTTTCTCAGTAAGCACGTGCTGTTGGCAGGCCCATAAACAGAGCTGTGTTTTTCCAGCCTGTGGCAGGCAGCTGCCCTATAAAGCAGTAAGTGATGCAAGTGCAAAATGGCAATTGTCACCTGAAGATGCTGCAATTTTATTCCCGATTCAATCGTTATTTACTATTACAGAAGAATCTGCACTTGAAACGCAGCACCACTGCTCTTCTAATGATATCTCAGACAAATACACTTGGAAACGTACCCGCTATTGCAGTTTTTCTCAGCCAGTTAGTGCGGAAGAAACACTAACCAATCACAGACAAATACTTTCTCCTACTAACATTTCTCAGAAAGTAAAAACCTACAACTCTTGCACATGCCAGGTATTTCAGATGGCAAAAAGTGACTGTGTGCAGAGGGACACAACCAACAACATGCACTTCACTGGAATCTCAGAATGGCTGGGGAAACAAATTAGGATTTAACAGGGAAGCCCCTTCACACTTTTAGCTTCCTTCTCCCTTTAAAGCACAAATACAAAAAGTAAGAATCACTGTCAACAAGAGCTTGACTACTCATGACTTCCTATTCCAGGACTCATTTCTAGTGAGAAATCTTGAACAGTCACCTTAACAACATTCAATAATTACTACACCTGGTATTACCTGAGCAGCAGAGGGAACAATCCACAGAGGATTTTGTTCAAGCAGCACAGGTGAGTCTGGAAAAAGTAGAGGCAACAAATGAACCGAACCCACAGGACTCGAGATGTTTCTGAGAATCTTTTACAGCCCTAGAAACATGAAGGCAGGTCTCTGTACCACTGTTTGACCCCGTGCGGTTCCTGCCATGGGCAATGCTGAATGGCAGCTGGGAGCAGCACAGCCCCAAGCACCTCTGGGAGCTGCTCAGGAGCTGCAGAGGACCTGCACCCCTCAACTCCCATCTAATCCCACTCCGCAGGGAACCGGGCGTTGCGGCCTGGCCCCACCTCCTGGAACCTGAGCTGGGAGCAACAGAGGCAGCCCAGCCCCAGCAAGGAGCAGCCAGGAGACAGCTGCAGGGTGAAGGGGACTGTCCCGGCGTCGCTTCTGCCCTCACAGTCCCCAGAGAGTGGAACTCAGACTCACCAGCCACGAGATGCCGCGGCCAACACCCACTGTGCCATGGGAATAAAACCGACTCGGTGGGAACACGAAGCCCGCATTCAAACAGACCGCTGCCACCACCTCCACCATTCTCTGTCTCTGCCAGCCACCCTGCCCAACCCCTCAAACCCCAACCCATGCCACCATCTGTCAGCCTCACAGAGCTTGGCCCTGCCCCTCTCCACTCCTGGTCCCGCCCCTTCCCACCTCATCTCTGTCCTATGGGAGTCATTACTGCCCCCTTGCCACGTGTCCAGCCACTTCAGACACCAGGAGAGTCACGGGAAGAGGCAAACTGGAAGTAGGAGAACAGGGCGCGTTTCAGCCCCGTGGAAAAATTACTCAGCAAAAAGCAGGGTACTCCACTCCGAAGAAGGGACCTGAAGGCTGGCTTGGTGCACACCACGTCCTCTGGCCACTTAAATCTACCTAAGCTCTAAATTGATCAATCAGTTCAGCTTCAATTGATCGAAGCAACAGTACCACAATTTTGCCCTCAGGAGTGCAGCACCGGTGGCAGAAAGGTGGCAGCCACGACATAGCCGCAACACATGCTGGGCTATTGGGCACCTCCGTGTTGTACGGCAGGAGGACATGGGCTGGCACCGACATGAGAAAACTGCTTTAGGGTTAATGGATGGGCTGGGAAGGAGTTTAATGTTACTAGGAGGTTCTTTGAGGAGTTTGGGGGAATTGGGAGGAGGATTAGTGTTATTGGGAGGGGTCTTATGGTTACTGGGAAAGGGTTTGGGGTTACTGGGGACAGCTTTTAGATTACTGGGAGCAACTGGGAAGGAGATTTAGGGGTTCTGGGAGGTAATGAAAGGGGCTTTGTTGTTACTGGGAGGAGGTGTAGAGGGTTACTGGGAGGGCACTTAGGGTTACTGGCAGTGGAAAGGTGCTTGGCATTACTAGGAGAGACTGGAAGAGTGAGTTTTGGGTTACTGTGAGGGGTTTGGACTTACTAGGACTGGGAAGGACGTTTGGGGTTACTGGGAAGTCTATCCAGAAACCCTAAACCTCCTGCCAGTAACCTCAAATTCACTTCCAGCCTCTCCCAGTAACCTCATGACACCTCCCCAGTTACCTCTCAGCACCTTGGCAGCCATGCTGGGCAGACCAGCTGCGAAGGCATCTGCACTCAGTGCTGCCCTCCTGTGGACAATATCGCAGTAATTAGCGATTACTGTGATATCCCTAAGAGGGGGGTGTGATACAGCATGGGGAGCTGCATCCAGCCTTTGGGAAGATGTCCCAGACCCAAGAGAGCTAAACCAGGAAATTAGCTCCCTTTTATAGGCTGGCATTATCCAGCCTCTGGGGAAAAGGTCACCCTAGGAGTTAATGGGAGCATTGCTTAAAGCTAAAATGCATTTTTATTCATGAAAGCACAAATCCAATTACCCAGAAGTTTTGGGCAACCCTCAAACGGTAATACCCAGTCACTCCAAACCCCCTTCCACTCCCCCTGTAACCTTAAACTGCCTAGCAAGGGCATCTATGCTTGGTGCTGCCCTCATATGGGCAAAATAACAGTACTGCAGTTTCAATCCATTTTAGCTGAACTGACTGATCAATTGAGTACAGTTGGCCCCTTCCTGTCACTCTAACAATGTCTGAGGGGGCTGGATGTGCCCCAAGTCCTTCCCAGTAACCCCAAACGCCCTCCAAATCTCTCCTAGTAACCACAAACCCTCATCCATTACATACCAGAAACCCTAAAGCCTCTCTCATTGCCTCTCAGTAACCCTAAATCACCATTCAGTCCCTTCCAGTAATGCTACACTCTCTTCCGGTTTCTCCCAATAACACTAAACTCCTACCCAGTAACCTCAAACATACACCCAGTCTCTCCCAGTAACCTAAGGCCCCCATCAGTCCCTCCCAGTAATGGTAAACTCCTTCCCAGTAACCCTAAGCATCCTCCCACTCCCTTCCAGTAGCCCTAAACCCTCTCCTAAACCACCTAGCAGTTACTCCTAGTAACACTAAAGCTCCTCCCACTCCCTCCCAGTTAACCCACATCTTATCCCAGTCTCTCCCACTAACACTAAACCCCCCTCCCAGTCAGTCCATAACCCCATACAGAGCAGAGGGGGAGAAGAACCTCTCTCGATCTGCTAACCACTCCGCTTCTGATCCACTGCAGGATGCTGTTGGCCCTCTTGGTGACAAGAGCACATTGCTGGCTCATGGTCATCCTGCTCTCCTCCCAGGTCCCTTGCTCCTACACTGCTCTCCAACAGGTTGGTCCACAACCTATACTGGTACCTGGGGTTGTTCTTGCCCAGATGCAAGACTCTACATTTACCCTTGTTATACTTCATTAAATTTCTCTCTGCCCAGCTCTCCAGCCTCTCCAAGTCTCACTGAATGGCACCACATCTGGTGGGGTGTCAGCTACACCACCCAGCTTTGTGTCATCAGCAAACTTGCTGACAGTGCACCCTAATCCCTCGTTCTCCCAGTTTGTCACAGTAACAGTGAACCCCCTCCCAGACTCTACCAATAACCCCGAACTCTCTTCCAGTAACCCTAAACTCCTCCCCAGCAACCCTAAGTGGCATCCTGGTTGGAGCCAAAAAACCCTGGGGTAACAATCCCCCTGATATAGCCCATCCAGATAACAACAGCACCAACACCCAGCAGTACAACCCTCCTAAGAAAGCTCAGCCCAACCAAACCCCGCACAATCACAACAACAACACACACAAAAAAAAGACACATCTACGGAGCCCAGACAAACACAAAAGAAAACATCAAAATCAAGCCACAAATCCCCCAAAACCTCAAAAGAGCACAACAGGGACTAGCCAAGCACAACCAAACCTCAAAAACCACAGAATCAAAATATGCCTGCCCCAACAGAGGCCAGCCAAACAGCCACCTGGAAAAGTCCACACAGACACAACAGAACCACCAAATCAAACATGCCTCCCCAAACTGAGCCCACTGCAAACCCCTAAAAAACTCAAAAAAACCCAACAGAGCCAAGCCAACCTCAACCAACCCTCCCCCAACCAAAAGACTAACCTTTACCCCACACCCAAAACAGCCTAGAGAACACTGAGTGAGACCCCTAAACCACGAACCAAGGAACCAATAACCATGGAAGGGATTTGGGGTCACTGGGAGGTAAGAGAGTTTGGGGTTAGTGGGAGGGGTTTGGGAGTGTCCATTCCTACCTGGAGGTAGCCACCTGCAGACCTCCTTAGAGTCCTTCTTAAGCCCACTTGGCCAAGTGTGCCCAGTCAGCCCCTTTTATAACATCAACCCCTTCCACAATAGGGGCCACCCCCTCCTCAGCTTCACTGGCTAGACCTAGATCTCCTACAGCCCAGGCTCACAGGTGTAGCCATTCCCTATTCCCTCTTCACAGAATCACAGAATCATCATGGCTGGAAAGGACCTCCAGGGTCATCGAGTCCAACCTTTATCCCATTATCTAATTGCTAGACCAGATCCCTAAGCGTCGCGTCCACTCGTTCCTTAAATACATCCAGGGACAGTGACACCATCACCTCCCTGGGCAATCCATTCCAGTATCTAACCACCCTCTCAGTAAAGAACTTCCTTCTAACATCCAATCTAAACC
>JAOXOE010045520.1:0-37423 GCA_028565055.1 Phoeniculus purpureus | reverse complement strand
GGGGGTTCCAATTTGTTGTATCTATTGTTTTGGGTTGGGTTTTGGTATTTTTTTGAGTAGGTTTTAGCGGTACTATTATTCAAATGTTATGGCTCCGTAACGTTTCATGGGAGCTCAATGACACACCGAGCTCCCATGACTGTACGCTGACAGAACACGGTATTTCTTACCCCAAAGACCTCCAGCAGCAGCAGCAGCGTGATGATTTTCAGCACGAATGTTATCTTCAAGGTCTTTATCAGTTCTCCCTCTCTCTTACTCATATTGCAAATTAAAGCCGAGGTTAACCTCAGCCCAGTACCACCCACAGGCCCATACATCTTGACTCTACACTGTACCTCGCCCCACAGCTTCAGTCGTTCTGACACGTCACATTTTCCATTCAGTCTGAAAGTTCACAGAGTATTTGAAGGTGTGCCAACGCAGGGATCTCATAGTCGCGATTTAGGCTAGCATGGGAGATACCCCAGTCCAAGCGAAATTATACCTATCCTTACTCTCTTAAACTTTTGAGCAGCTTGGGGATGTTTTTCATCTTCACAGAATCACAGAACATTAGGGATTGGAAAGGACCTCAAAAGATTGTCTAGTCCAATCCCCCTGCCAGAGCAGGACTATCTTTCACGTTATTCCCTTTCTGTCTTTATTGTAGATGTCCAGACACCTGATTTGTTCTCTGCTTCTCCAGTCACACAGAGTCATGGTCCTGCTGGAAGCGTGGCGCTTCCCCTTCCTGCACGATGTCTGTATTTCCTGCTCCAGCACGTGTCCCTGCATTCACCTCTTTGGCCTTTCTGTTTTCAAAGGGCTCTACCAGGAATTTTTTCTTTGGCTCTGCCTCTGAAGAAATGCTAAGGAACTAGACCCCAATGTGTCATTGAGGAGCTTTCTCCTAAGTTTCAGATATCCCATTGTTTTGTCTGACCAAGTCTATTCACAAGATAATAACACTTAATGAGTCCCTCTCTCTGCCTCCTTCCCACAGACAGACTTGTAGACGCCTCTCTTTGGCTTTTTTGGCATTAAGAGTAGGAAGCAGTCACTGCAAAGGCATGTCCACATTGCAGGAACAGCTACAATTGCATCACATGCAGAAATACTCGAGTTACCTTTGCAGTACCCCCAGAACCTTGCTGAGTTATTGGAAGCCATTCTGTCAGCCCCAGAAGACTCTGTGCTTAGACGTGTCCTTAACCTGTAACAACCTACAGCCTACTGCAACTCCATTTCCTTCTGTAGCTGGGTTCCCCCAAGAATATTCCTGCAGGTGTGTAGCCAGTAGATGTCCTTTTGTACTGTAAATATTTTGAAAGGTTGTCTGATGCCCAAATAACACCAACAAATCATATAACTGTGTAGTTACTGAAGAAGCTTCTATGCAGACTGATTAAAAAATAGACTGATGCAGTGTGTGGCAAGAGATAGGAAATTATTTCCTGAAAAAGTGACTCTGGCCCATTCTATACCCAACACAAGCATCAAAGTCCCCTTAGGAGGCTCACAGCTATAATCCTACACTGACTGTTGATGTCAGAACAGCGTATTTACTGCACAGCAAAGAGGAATGCGTCTCTACTGGAGTGCTCCAGTTGCACACAGGTGTCACTGGGCATCCTCTGTACTTATGGCCTTGAGTAAAAGTACTCTCCTGCTACAAATTGTACCTGTAGTACGTTCTGAGCTGCCAGTAATCTCTTTCCACTTAGATTGGAGTCTGGAGTCTCCCTTCTTGCACCATCTCCTTCCTTGTATTCTGGACATAAACGTGCTGGCAGAGGCTAGAGTGTCCTGGCTGGACAGCTGACTGCCTTCTCCCAGAAGTATCTCATTTTCAGCCCACGTAACAGATTTCTCACCTCAGCAGCTAAATGGTGAGCAGCTGCCTTCCTCTGTCTTCTCTTTCTTCTTTTTCTACATTTGGCCAAGACCCCTGAGGAGCACTTCCTTTGTGGTCATAGAGACAAGAGGACTTTAGCAGCCAGCTGTTCCCCCACAGGCACCAGATAAACTATGAACCTTCCTCACCCTGAAATTTTGCTCTACAGTTAAGCCCATTCTCCCTACTGCATTTCCTCAGGGATGTTAAATAATTTTGGTTTTTTGTTAAATCCCTTCGCTCTGCATGTGAGCAACCACTGTTGCATTAGTTATTGCACCTACCTGCTTTGTCTGAGGCAATATTTGTGGATTAGTGAGACACATAATTTGAAAATTATACAGAGAATACGGTAACATGAAAGCAGGGACGTGTTCTGGCAGCTGGGAGGATGATCTGCAGGTGCTAGTTGCAATTTGGGAAAATTAGCCCTGAACTTTGAAGGCTGTTATGTTTGTTATGCCTTGAGTTTGCAGCCTATATCCCATTGCACCAAGAGTGACAGCTGTTAGCTCTTTCACAGAAAAGGGCAGATTTACAGTGGTTGTCAGGAACAAGTTCTTCAGCAGGTTGCCTAGGGAGGTAGTTGAGGCTTATCCCTGGGGATAGTCAAGGTGAAGCTGGACAAGGCTCTGGGCAACCTGATCTAGTTGAGGCTGTCCCTGGTCATTGCAGGCGGGTTAGATTCAATGACCTTTGGAGATCCCTTCCAACCCAGTTTGTTCTATGATTCTGTAACTCTATGATCAACCAAACGTACCTCTCTCTTACGTATCAGATCTGCATGGCAATTTTAATTAGGATTTCTTAAAGCATCAGAGATTGTTCTAGCCCAAGATCTTGGTTGGTAAAGTACCCAAAGTAATAGTTTCATTGAGTTCCTTGATAACTACTGAGCTGATAGAGTTGCTGGCTTGCTGAACACTCTTTTGTTGCATTTTATGATCCCTGTCCCTGATATCCTTACTAACAAGCTGTGGGTCCTCGGTGTCTTTCACACATTAGCTGCAACCTCAGCAAACACCAACACATCTGTTCTTTGAATAGGGTGCAAAAATGGCTGACAATGCACAAAGGGTGCCTAAAGCAACTAGTTCTGCAATGAACTCAATTGCACAAATGTGACTCGGTGCCTGCCTCTCTCTTTAGAAGTAATTGACCAGAACAGCTGACTCAACCAACATATAAACTCTACTTGTACAAAGAGCTCACCTATGCCATCTTTCCAGGTCCCTTCCAATCCCTAATGAGTCTGTGATTTGATGACTTGTTGTTTCTGCTTTGTGCAAAGCATTCCCAGACTATTCCTGCGGGATGAACCATGGGATACCATCCACCTCTCCAGCAGTTGGCTTCAGCAGTATGTGGAGCGTGTGTTCATCCCCTTACCGGCATTAGTCCTCAAGAACAGACCTTCTCCCACCACTGTTTTCATTATTTGCTGGAAAACTTCCACTGCATTTTCAGAGATGGATTTCCCAACTCACCGCTGATTAAACTTCCAGACTCTGGGTTCAATAACTTTAGGGATGGATGGGTTGAAAGTTGTAAGGGATCTTCAAGGGCAGTGCCAAGGGAAACTGAACCCTCTTACTCAGCTGAAAGTGAAGTAGTCTGCAACTACTTGTAAGCAAGAGGTACAAAGCAGGGAACAATCTTTATGCTGAAAAAACTGACCATTGCTACAATGAGCTCTGTGCTGCTGTATGTCTTGTCAGATCCATGCCATGGACATCCAGGTGATTCTTCATGGGATGTGTGTCAGGGTGTGCAGGAGGGCAGCTCACACAGCTGACTCTGTGCCCATGTGAACATGCATCCTCTTTGTGGATTTGAGAGGAAAACTCATGACCTTGAACCAGAGAATGAGGGTTAGTAAGCAGAGTAATAAATACCACAGAAGACACTGAAAAAGAAACAACAGAAAACTAAAGATATGCTGGTAGTCATTTGGGACAATAAGAAATAAAACCATGTAGAAAACAGTCAGAGAGCTGGATCTGAGATTGAATTCAGTCACCAAGTGCTGCTCTGGTCTATCCACTGTATCCTTCTCCCTCCTCTTCAATCTATTTTCATCTAGCTTCTTTCTTTAGTTCACACAATTTAGGTCTTATTGATCAGAGATTTTTGTTTTATTATTATTAGCCATGTTTTTCAATTAGCTTGTCAGCTAGTTATATCACCATCTCCTACTTGGGTCCAGGGCTTCTGTGTTTTAAGTGTTCATCATTCTTTCAACTTCTCAGCCTTTGTTTTCAGAGATCAACTTTAAAGCTTTCTGATCTGTCTGTGACTTCCTTGTATTTTAGTCAATAGAATAGTCTCATCCAGTAAGTTTTTTATCTGCTTTTCCAAAATCCACTTGCATTCCTCCCATTGAAAAGGTGTCCAGAGAGAAGTCGTCTCCCCAGAGAGGAAAATCTGGGAAAATAACTGACAAATATACGAACACATTCATAAGGTTTGGGGAGATAACAAACAAGAACTTCATTTTCCAAATTTATTTTCATAATGATTTTGTAATGATGTAATTCTGAAATACAGTATTCCAGTATAAAAATATTAAGGACTGAAATGATCCCATTTCAAGAAAGCAGCAGGTACTGGATGTTTCAAAAAGATGGTGGATTTTCTTCAGGATTTCTCTTTTTTAATGATATCAAAGTTTAAGAAGGTTGGTTTCATAGAATCACAGAAAGGTTAGAGTTGAAAGGGGCCTTAAAGATCGTTGAGTTCCAATCCCCCTGCCATGGGCAGAGACACCTCCCACTAGAACAGAGCCCCCTTCCAAGCTGGCCTTGAACATTTTCAGGGATGGAGAAACCTCAACTTCTCTGGGCAACCTGTTCCAGTGTCTTGCTACCTTAACACCAAAGAATCTCTCCTCATCTCCAACCTAAATCTCTCCTCTTTCAGTTTAAAACCTTTCACCCCCCGCCCTTGTAAAAAGTTGCTCCCCAGCTTTCCTGCAGCCCACCTCAGGCACTGGAAGGCCACTGTAAGTCCCTCCTGAAGCCTTCTTTTGACTCTGGCTGAACTCCCCGAGCCTGTCCTTGTAGTGGAGGTGCTCCAGCCCTTCACAAGCAATAAAGGTCTTGAAATCATAACCGAAAGTACATGAGTCCTTCCTCTGCATGCCTTTAAATAACATAACTTTTAATTTACTGTATGTGCCAAAATGCTTTCAAAACGACTGCAGAAAAGAATTAAGTATGGGAGTACTTGAGACAGCTCTGTGACACGGCTGTTGTGGATGGATAGAGATATATTACACTGACAACCTGCTTTCCCTACAGGTAAAAGCACGTCAAGCATCCAGCCCAATAATTGTTTGAAGAGTTCCTGCCAGTGTCCAATCCAGATATAGAAAAAACCTCATGATTTGAAATATTTCCAGCTCAAATCACTCATATTCTGAGTCTTCTTTCCAAGTCTATGTACTCACATAAATTCTTTACCAGTGTGCACTATCATCAAAGGATAACACAAAATTATATGTAATGTTTGCCTTGAAAAACACGTAAGTGTTCTGTTTCAAATACAAAAATACAACGTGATTCTATGGTGAGGGTTATTCAAATCCTCTGCATAAAGGCGAAATTGTACCTTATTTAAAGATGCATTCCAGTCTGGTGCTGTAACAACAGAAAATAGGCTGGTGTGAATCCTTCAGCAAACCAATTCTTCTCGAAGTAAAGCTAAAGTTGCAGCATCAGGTTATATTTTGGGAAAATACAAGAGTTTAGACATTACTCATGGGTCACAGCTTTAAGGGAAACAGAGCATTTATTATCTCTTCCATGTCGCCTCTGAGCAGCCACTTGTAAGCGGTTCCAGCTTTGAAACCTGAAGACTTTCCAGCCATGAAAAGCAAATACATTGTACTTGTCCTTCCACCTATAAGTTTGCACTAGTGAGAGCGAAAATCTTCTCACAGAAATTACTGCATGTGTTTTTTATGTAACCACATGGTTTTCCATACGACACAAGCAAGAAATGAAGCATTGGTGTCTATCAAATACAGACTCGACTCCTGCTGTTGACTTCCCAGAGATGCTTTATCCTCAGCTAATGACGTTTCTTCTGGTAAGCCATATTGTGAGCTAGTTTGTTCAACCCAGACAAAAGTGTAGATTCCTACTTAAAAAGAAACAGAACCAGAACCAAACCAACAAAACCAGCTCATGCACTGGAGACAAATGGTTGCGCATTCTTCGAGGTTATTATCTTGACAGCAGAGAGAAAATCTACATCTACAGTAACAATAAATTACAGAGATGAGAAACTCACATATTAATCTCATTAGTAGAAAAGAATCATGACACAGTGGATCATCAGACATAAATCTGAGGCTTTCCTTAACCTGTTCAAACAATGACACCAGATAGGTGGGATGGTGCAGGCACATTTGAGCAAACTGCTTCCAGATGTGCTCTGTGGGCCTGATCCAAGGTGGCTGAGACTGATGAGAAGCCTCCAAGGGTTTCAGTACTGTTCAGAGTTGTCTCTCATAACAGTTCTCAGCCAAGTGCCACATCATCAGGTCATTCCTGCTCTGCCAAACACTGCTCCTTCCCCAACTAAACGTCTTTAGTCTTTGGTGTTCTGCTTCTGGTTGGAGGCAGTGTAGGACTCCTAGGAAGGGGTGGAAATACAGATGGAAAACGAAGAACAAAATAGTCACTTAAACTTTCTGAAAGAGGGAGAGAAAGAGAGAGAGAGCAGGGAGAGATCACACAGTTTTTGCCAGGATGTGTGAGTAAATGACATCAAGCATTTATGGACATTACAGCAGTGACAGCCAATTTCTCTCAACCTTGAGAGGACCCACTAAGAGCTCTGAAGTGAAATGAAGGCAACCCATATGCCTGCCTGGTGTATACATGTTGTGAGTGCTATCTATGCTCCAAAACCAACGCACTGCAGTATGCAATCTCTTCTTGTGCTACTGAACCAGCTTAGACATCTCTTGCGCCACCTTGCAGGGGCTCATGAGCCAAGGATTTCCAGCGAAGGAGAACATCTTCACTGTACTGGAAAGAAAATATCTGTGCCAATGTAAGAAACGCTTGGTTTCTTGCTTGGACTTCTGTTGGACTCTAGATATGAAGCTAATGTTGACAAGATCTATCTTTGTTGTTGAGCAAACTTCACTGAAATTCACAGAATTGCCCCCCACCCCCAGTGCAGCAAACTCTTTTTCCTAGGAAAAATGCTAGGACACCTCAGGGGCAACCCTGAGTGTTATCCCTCTTTAGATGCTTTCCCAGGAAGACATAGTTTTCACATTGCAAGTACGGACAATTGTTAGGACAAGTTATCATCTTAAGGAAATTCTTCATTAAAATCAATTTGTTTTGCAATTCCACTTTTCAGAACTCTGTGGGATTTTTTTTCCATCACACAGATCTGTCACCTTTCACTTGAAAGGGAAGAGCGCTTGCAGGTTCATTACTTGGCTGAGTTATTTGCCAGATGTGAGGGAGGCTGTGTTTTGGCTAGTCTCTGTGCTCTACTGTAACAGTAAACCAAATAAAAACCAAAATGGATCCAAGCGCAGACATGCAGATAAATGAAGCATTTTATGAAAAAAGGAAGATTCCTTTAATATTTCTTCACTTTTGAGCTAATCTAAATTATCTATGCCCAACCAGGAATTAAGTTCGATATTATGTTGGAAATATGACAAAAATCCACCATCTTTTCATTCCAATTCATTGAGCAGCACTCATTTTATTTTGCCATCAAGATAACATCACACTGTCTGTGAAAGCTGCTTGTATGAACTGGTGACCTTCGGTTCTAACGTTTCTCTTGAGAACTGCAGGCTATCTGCAGCCCTGCTTTCCGTGTGTCCCAACTCATAATCACACCAAGAGATTTATTCCAGCAAACACCTGTAAATGGTAAAGCTGCTTTTTCAGGCTGCAGTTCACAAGAGTATCTGAACTGCCAACTCATCCTCAATGGCCAAATGGCAGGTCAGCAGGTGGCACAGATACTGCCTGACTGAAAAGCATTTAGAATGAAAAGTGAGTGTCCTGTGTAGAGCAACAAAGATGATGAAGAAAGTAGAACACCTCCCTGATGAGGAAAGGCTGAGGGAGTTGGGTCTCTTTAGCCTGGAGAAGAGGAGACTATATGTCTACAAATATGTGAGGGGTGGGTGTCAGGATGGTGGAGCCAGGCTCTTCTCAATGTCAGCTGGTGATAGGACATGGGGAAATGGGTGTAAGCTGGTACATAGGTGGTTCTATATAAATATCAGAAGGAACTTCTTCCCAGTGAGGGTGATAGAGCACTGGAATAGGCTGCCCAGGGGGGGTTGTGGAGTCTCCTTCACTGGAGACATTTAAAACCCGCCCGGACATGTTCCTGTGCGACTTGGTCTAGGTGACCCTGCTGTGGCAGGGGGACTGGCCTAGATGATCTTTCGAGGTCCCTTCTGATCCCTAATGATTCTATGATTGTATGAAGCCTTTTCCTAACTGGTTTGTTTTTTCTCTCTGTGCAAAGTGTGCTTTTTTGGAAGGTCAATAGAATTTTTATCATTGTGACTCCAAATTCTCTTTTTTCTTCATCATCATCGCTATTTGTTATGAAAACAGACTTTTGTTGTACGACTTTATGTATTCAGGTGTTACACAGAATAGGTATCATGAACCCTACCCTGAGGAAGAGAAGACACAAAAATATACTAAGACAACAGAATCCACGTGAGAAAGCTCAACAGAAAACAATCTAATGGCTTGTGTCATCTGACGGCAGAGACCTCTGACACAAAGTCTGAAGGATGTGCTTTCAGTACCAATCTGCACGAACATTTCGTTGAAACACACTCTTTGTATTTAGTGTTTGTGACATTCAGTCCATACAATTCCAATAAAGACCTGCTTTGGTTTGGGTTTTTATCCAGAAGATCCTGCTTGCTTTGAATGAGCTTAACCTCAGGCTTTGGTTCTGTCCTAGAGAAAACTTCCATTAGAATTTTTTCTGCCATCCATTGTAGAAGAGGAAGGAAGAGTGAGGAGGTAGCTGAATTCTAAAGCACACAGATAATAATGGAAATTGCTCCTGGCTTGGTTATAGGGTGGATGCAAAAATTATCCATGTAATTGTTTGCAAACTGTTTAAACTACAGTATTTGTGCACAGTCTTGGAGCTGCTCCGGAGTGATACGTTCTTCTCTTGCAACCCATCATCTGCGACTGATGACCCACATTTGTGAGTAGCACAGCCATCTGCAATTCTGGTACAAATTTGGAACTACTTCACAGCATGACAACGGTAATTGTTTTCTTTCTCTGTGTATATATCGGCAATAATAAACAGGTAAATAAACAGGAGAGTAATTAGGATCTTATCTGTGTATGTGCACACATGTGCATGTATAAGTAGTTATGAAAGAAACATAAATGACAGACACATGCACAGCCTAGAGAACAAAAGAGCAGGTAAGGAGATACTTTCTGGTGAGTATTGAAATGAGGGACAATTTACATAGGCTATATGTAGGCGATGTCCTCAGCCACACACATACAGATGACATGGCAGGACGATCGTAGGCACATGTGAATGTCAAGACTTAAAGAGTGGGAAAAAAACACCTATTTGAAAAAATATTAAATCTCTTCTTAATGCAAACTAAGAGGAATGGAATGATATGGAGACAGGTCTTTTGTTTAAAAGGGTTTTTCCAGCTATTTGAAATTCAGGCAAGAGAACGCTTAGACCTGTCTGTGTTTGCAGTGTTTTGCAACTCACAGTTAAAGGAGCAAAGGGAAGCTTTGTGGATGTTGCAGCTGAAATAGGTATTCATAGAAGAAATAAAATACACAGAAGTTATTTGTTATATGTCAAATCAGGTGTGATTAGTCATGAGTGCAGCAATTATTGCAAACATGAGTATGTGAAATACCTCTAGCAACTGACCTGTGATCACATTAAAGCTAAAACTTCTAATCTGGATACAGTTTGCTTCAAAATCAAGCTGTAGTATCTAGAAGTTACTGTACATTTAAGCAAACATTGTCCAGATTTTAATCTTCCATTTGCTGTGATTAACTCATTTCTTTTCCCCAGGGAACTGTAGATTACCATGTCATTATTAGCTGCCTCCTCTTCCCTCCAGTTGCTTCCACTCAAAAGATACTAGCCTCGAGGAAACAAAGACCATCCTTGAAAGTCCTTGAAGCAGCAACATGAGAAGTCTTTCAAAACACACTCTCTAAAGAGGAAAGCATTATCTTCATATTAAAAGTGTTCATCAAAGAAGGATTTCTTTTCATTTGTGTTTTTCCTTCAGCTAAGTGTAGGGAAGTATACAGAAGACATGAAGAGAAACAGGCACCTCCTACTCTAAATTGGCATTGTAGAAACTATGCTGTCCTGGTGCTGCTCAAATGAACCCAAAGTGCCACAATCCTTGGATGTACTCTAAGCTTTGTGCTATTGTAGGAGAAGTAGACACCAGTAAGTTCCTTTATGGAATATGCCTACAGGTAGAGAACTCAAATACCCTCTGTTACATGCTCAAATGTAGACTTGATTAGGAGCACTTTATTAATGATTTGCAAATGAAGTTAGGTGGAAAATACTCACATAATCATCTCTGGTGAACAGCCACACTTCAGGGCACGTACACTTTCTGTGAGCTACTTGTGCTGGGAAACTTCCACCAGAAAAGTTCTGGGCATTTGTTCACTTTTAGATCCAGTTGTCTTACATACAATAACTCACAGTGAATTTTCCTGCTTTATTTGTCTTTTGAACTCATGCAAACTCTCACAACGTGAAATGCTCTGTGATAAGGAGTGTCACGGTTTCACTGCATGTTGACACAGAAGGATCAGGACCAGCTTGTCTGAATCTCCCTCCTGGACCTGGGTACCGAAGTGTTATTTATATTCAATCTTGATCCCCTAAACTGGTGACTGGATTGAACAAAACATGAACAACAAACTCCTGCTTGTCCCATTGAAGCTTATAGTTGTTGTCATTATATTTAAGGCATTTTTCTGGAGAGAACTCACTTTGCTGTGAAGTCTTGAAAGTGGGACACTTACTAGATGTGTCCACCTCTGCCTTTCACAGACTTTTTCATGTATTCCTGCATATTAAGAGTATTTCCCTCTGTTAACAGAAACAGCATCTATTGGAAGACACAGTAGGAAGAATAAGAAATTTAGGATTTAAAACAATCCAATCAGACTGAGCTGTGTTTTAGAACACAGAAATCCAACTTTGCTTCTTAAGGGGAAAAAAAACTCTGTTCAGATGTTGGATGAGAAACTGGAAGTATTATGTATCACATTACTTTTTAAAGGAGGAATGGAAGCCAAAGAATTGCTGGTAGCAGTTCAGATCTTGAAGTCACACTGAACAATTAAAAGATGAGATGAAAAAAACTGATTTGTATTTCCAACAGCTTGGTTTTGTCTTTTTTATCCACGTGCAATCTTTTTATCTGTTTTGCTTACCTTGGTAAAACAATCCAGAGGTCATTACTTTGCTGTGGTACGTGCCATTCCTCCACACGGGCAGCGCAGATAATAGGGGAAGCAATTTTCAGTGTGATGAACGCAATTTATAATTAACGTGGACAGGGAAAATATTCTAAGCAGAGGCTTAGAAAAATTACAAGCCCTGATGTTCAAGTTGTTTCTAAATTTGTCTGTGAACCACTGATAAAATGCAATGAGAAAAGCCTTTGTGAAGTAAATTATATATTATTACACAAAATGATAGGAGCATGCAGTGCTGTAAGTATGAGTTAGGCGTCCTGCGGCTGACTTGCATCATATAAACATACTAGTCAGTCCAATGCTGAAAACAGAGCCAGGAATTCAGTAATCACTGTCCTTTGTCTAGCTCCTTGGTATAAAGGATCCATATGAAACTCATGTGAGTTGGGCCAACGGCCAGAGTGAGCTGCATATGATGAGTAACAATCTATAAACCAGAAATTGAGAGTATAAATGCATGAAGCACAATTAAAGCTCACCACAGTCAATTAGATTTTTCTATTGGACTTGTTGGCATTGAATCACGACGGGAAAGGAAGACTCACTCAATGTGCGCTCAAAGAGATATGAAACAAGCACGCCATTGCTAGTCATGCTACCAGCACATCGCACCTGCTAGATCTAACAGGGAATTTCTGATGTTGGAAATTTTCAGTGTGGGAAATCTTCCTGTAACACTTTATGAAATTTCAGGGCTACTCAAGCGCTGACGATACATCAGAGCTGTTCTTTCATTTTGCATAGTATGGACACGTGCTTAGGGAGTTGGTCATCCTAGTTACCCATTTGGTTTGGTTGTCAGCAGCAGACATTGGGCTTTCTTCACTGAAGCGTTAATCCATAAAGACTTAATATAATGTATTTCCAAATTATTGCCAAAACAGAAAAAAAATAGCTCATTTTTGATGGAATGCTACTCTGCTGAGTTCTGTAACTACGATATGTTCAAGTCTTCACGGTTCAATAATACCACCTAACTCAACCCCATAAAACAAGCATTTCTCTGGTTTATTTCACCAGATTCTAGCACACACAGATAAGGACATTTCTTCATGCACCTTGATGTCTTGATTAAGGCTGTTTTCAACAGCCTGAGATTCAACTGAGTGAGTGTCTCCTATTTTTATCCCCTTCTGCTGTAAATCTAAGTTTTCCACTTAGTGCTGTGGGCTGGTAAGACAGGGACCATTTGCATCGTGTTTTCACACCTCTGTGTAGAAGGTGGGCATTCCAGAAATTACAGCTCCTGCCAAAGAGATTTTTCTTTTCACCATGCTTGGATACTTCTGCCAGCTTTGTCCTCTTAAGACTAGGGAGCTGCAGCAATGGAAGGAGCAGATCTGCCACTAGAAGACACTGTGAATCTTATTAGTAGGACTCCTAGTAGTGCTACAGCACTAGGATAGCCCATTGTCTAGAGAGTTTCTTCATCATTTAAATTAGCCCAAGGGTCTTTCCTGCTTCTACAGCATCCAATTGTTAGGTGTCCAACTTTCTAGTACTCATTCCCCAGGCATCTAATTCCTCATTCCTAGAGTTTAGAAGAGAACATGCTCATCTCTGAGCTCTGATGCATTACAATACGTGGGATTGGTGGGGTGAACAGTTTCTCACTGTCTTTTATAGCGCTGACATGTTATAAAACCACACCATGCAAATACAACTCCAAAGCTGGAGTTGCTATTTTGTGTGCATCTTAAAGGTCGTTTTGAGAAGGCAGTTATAAGAATTATATTCATTATCTATCATTATATGAATGTGTCATTATACGAACATAATGACTAGCTGACTTCCCAAAAAATTTGGATGGTTTCAAGGCAAAACATAGGATATAATATTATAACAGATAATTTTTTATTGGTAAGTGTTCAGTAAATCAAGTAGTTTGGCAAATGAATCCAATGTATAAAAAGTACCACAATTCTGAGGGTACTGATGTGTTACACACACCTATCTCTCAGACATATCGCTGACATAATGTTATTTGTGTTTAATAACCTGTGTTTTACACCTAACATGATTAGGGGAAAAGTATTAGAAAAATACTATTTATTTAAAATTGATTTTTAAGTATTTTTTAATATATAAAAATAAATAAATTTAACTTAAAAAATACATTTAAAATGTATTAGAAAAACAAATTTAAAAGTTACTTATTCTGTAAATAAGCAGAAACTATATTCCTCTCTACATTATACATGAACTATATTTTTAGTTGAAAATAGTATAGCTTTGATTATTTTACACTAGAATTAATAATAATAGTTTGCTAGATCATCTAAATCTACATTTGATAAACGTGGCTAACCAGACTGACATCCATTAAGTGAATCAGAACTAAAAAGTGCAATTTTGTTGGCCTCCCAAAATTCCAGAGGAATACTCCTGCCCACCATCAGGCATGCACATGGAAAAACCCTTCTGAAATCTTGAATCTGGTGTTTCTCCTTCAGACAGCAGAAATGTCCCTAAAGTAGTAAATTAGACGTTATGTAAACTCTGCAAAAAGCTTCTTTTAGCCAAGAACTAGTCCTGTGACTATGTTTACTTGTATCTCTTGTTGTCTTGATCAGGTGGAAGATCAGTCCAGGGGTGAGCTTCTGATAGATGAAGAAGCAAAGGCATCATTTCTATTAGTTTCAAATCTGGCTCTTTAAAAAAGCAAACAAGGTGGACAAAGTGATCTGATTCCACAGAAAATATTTTACCATCATAAATCTGCAGGCAGAAATGAGTCTTCTCTGTCTTTACTTCAAGTATACAAGAACTTGTGTAGGCTAGTAAGAAATGGTGTGAACACAGGTAAAAGCTGTGCTGATCTTGAGCTAATCAACCTCTCCAAGCAAAAAATATCATACGTGAAGGTGAAAGGTGCATTACCTGTGTTCTAATAGCTTCCATATAGATTTATTATCCACGGCTGACTATCTGCTTTCCAAGGTTTTTTTGAGGAAAACCAAGGTGTAGAGGATGGGGGGCTGCTCTATTCAAAGCAGAAAGTGTTATATGTGACACTGGAGTAGGCAGCACGTTCAACAAAGGCACCTATGCCTGACCATCACAGACACAGCTTTCCTCTTTCAGGATGCCACATGGCTTCTGCTCAAACTCTGTGGTGCCTCTGAAGCAAGTTCCTTGCAATGGGTCTGGACTAAGTATGACTAGAGTCTGATCACGTCTGCCCTTCTGTAGTGATGTATATGCCCCGAGAAGCTTATGTCTGGTGCCAAAAGAGAGACTTAAGCAGCACTGGATCTCAGCGCTACCCAGCTACTCAGCTGTTTCTCCCACCTCACATAATCAAAACAGCTCAAACTTCTCTTTTTAAATGGATGGCAATCATAACACACTAATTGCAACTAGTCTGCAGACCAAGAATTATTCAGAACAATTACACAATAGAGTTTCCAAAAGCCATGTATTGGAGAAAGTTTCCCCTTGTGGATTTTAAACTGTAAAAGTAGAGATGCTAAAGAATACAGAGCACTATGCAAAGCTTGGAAATTAAACTTGTCTCTTCCTCTCTTTTTCTTTTCTTTTCTTTTCTTTTCTTTTCTTTTCTTTTCTTTCTTTTTTCTTTTCTTTTCTCTTTTCTTTCCTTCCTTCCTTCCTTCCTTCCTTCCTTCCTTCCTTCCTTCCTTCCTTCCTTCCTTCCTTCCTTCCTTCCTTCCTTCTCTCTTTCTCTCTTTCTCTCTTTTCTTCCCTTCCTCCCTTCTTCTAATTTTACTCTTTCCTCTTCCCCATACAGGCTCAGGGTCTGACCCTGGGGGCCTTACATTCTAGGTAAGCGAAGTGATGTACTTTATAGTGTGGGTTCATTTTCATTTTGACAGTAAGTCCGACGCTGCGGTCCCAGTTTCTGTGGAAAAACACAATGTCAAGATTTCCCAGCCAGTTGTAATTGTACGTTTGTTTCTGGAAAGGGAAAAATGAAAGGGAGGAAATATAACCATATTTGATCAGCAAATCACATGCTAAGTGCATCCTCCTGGTGGAACAAACAGATGTGGAAAGACAGGCAGAGTCATCCAAAAAAATCAGCCTTTGGGTTGGCAGCAGAGATTCATATTCTAGTCCTGGCACTGTCACTGACTGATTTACTTTCCAGCTCTTTGCCTTTTTGTATCCCTTATGTGTCCTGCCTGTTCAACTGACAAAACCTTTGGCACAGGAGCATTCCTTTACAATCCGTAGCTGCTCTGTGGAACCCTGGATGCCCCATCAATAACTGTGCTGCACGTGTTTCTAAATGCACAGTTTATGCTGTGCTACATGAAAATACACATATTCTATAAAGCCAGAGATAACTGCTCTGCAGCAATACATCCACAGCTATGCGTGTGGTTTAGGTAACCTTCTAGTTGTGACATGGTGACAGCAGGTTTTGTTTATTCCTCTTGTTTTCAGTACATTTTTAGCCATTTAGGAGGCTTTTTATTTTCTCTATTTTAGTTGCCCTGATTCATGATTACTCAGATACTCACAGGAAGAGTCTTCTGAATTAATGCTTAAAGCTACACTCACTCCCATTCTGCAGCTAAATTAGTATATTATCTGCAATTATTTATGATTAATCCAAACTGGCTTCCCACAGCACAATAAATCTTATAGAGGCAGGACACTGTGGCATCATCTCTGCTGAGGCATTTCATTCTTTTGCCAGGCTCCTTGAACTGGAGAAAAACTGTTCCCACTCACCAGGGACCAGTTGTGTACTGCTGGCACTAGCAGGTTTAGGGAACATTGTCCAGCCTTGCAGAACAAAACTAGGTTCTTCTAGCAAGACCAACCACCTATAAGCAGTACCAATGTCTCCTAAATTCATTTCAATTCAATCCATTCTAAGTTCATGTGTTTCATGCCCTGGAGGTGCCTAAGCTCTGCAGGTGCCAGCTTTTCATGTTAAAATCCCCAACACTTGAAATTCTGTTGTGGGCATGTCCAGAAATGCCTCCAGAGCCATGGCACTTAGTTAACCCCCACCCCAGCACCATTGGAGCCAATGAACTCAGCCTTCCTGCACCTGCACCCATCATGCCCAAGGGGTAGGGCTGGTGAACATTCACACACTGTGAAGTGCAATGGCAGCAGTTGCTGTTCTCCTCTGACGCATTCAAGAGCTCCTTGGTCAGAGCTTTTACCCTAAATGTGGGAAAGCTGAGTTTTACATCCTCCTGCTCTTGAGGAGATCAAAACCCACACCCTTGCCACAAAGCCAGGGCTGTTCTGGGTGAAAGTGCTCTCCACCCTGCCCTTTGAAGCTCTTCCACTCTACAGGAGCAAACCACAGCTTCGTAACTGCTGGGAATAACATGAGTGAGCATGATTCTACAAGGAGCTGTAGCCCTCATGAGAGAAGGCAAGGGAGGTTTCGCTGTAGTTTCCCTCCCCTGAGGAGTTTCTGAGTATTAAGTCCTAGGTGAAATGTGAAAATGGCCTTTTGGAGCACATCTGGGAAGAAACCTCCCCAGTTCTGCTCTATGGGATGTCAAGGAGGCTGACAGCGGTGTGTCTGACCCAGTGTTTGTGTTACTATCCCTTCTTGGCTGACAATGCTGCTGAAGCCCCTGAGCACCGCCGCAGTTCCTCCTGGCTGGCCCTCTGGCCCTCACAAGTGCCTAGAGAAGACTGAGTTTCTCAACAACTCCTCTCCCTGGAGAAATAAAACACCAGCACCACCAAGCAATGACTGAGGGCGGCATTTCATGGACGTGACATCCATCACCCTCCACTTCCCAGCCCTGCTGTGGTCCCACATGCCATTATGGCTGCAGCCACCCTGCTATTGGCCAGAAGACATGCTGTGTCCCTATGGCCACCCTGCTGCCAGGTGGCAGAGATGATGTTTGTCCCCATTTCCCATGGTTCAGGAGCTCTTCCTCACAGCCTGCTGAAGTTATTGTCTCTCTGACAAATGGCTTGTGGAAAATGGTGATCTGGGTTTCTTCTTTCAGGGTTTTTGGAGAACAAGTTGCATATTTCTCTGCATTATGCATCCATCTGGGTGACAACATTTCTGCTAGCAACCATTGTTTCCCAGGGCAAGTTTTGGAAGTGGTAGCCACCTCCAGGACTTTGGTTCACACTGAGCTTTTCAGTTCCCCTTGACTGTTGGAAGTCTCCAGTTTCCAGCAATGAAGTCATATGCGACACCCGAGTGCCCTTCAGCCTGTGTCCTGTTTTGTGTGATGGCTCAGATTTCTTAGCCCACTTAGTCAAATCTGTACCCTTCTCAGATCCGAGTGAGTCATCTGCATCACAGAGTGCACTTTTCAAAGATCAGTTCTGGATTCCCGTGCACCTCTTACACTTTCTCAGCTGTTATTTTTGGTGGAAGTGAAGCTTGCATCATCCACCCATCTGCATATCTGTGACATACGCTGTGCGTTTTGTCTCCTCGATCTGATGTCAGACAACCCTGACAGGGGACACAGGTTTGACAGGAGAGAGAGGGCCTGGGCATTCGTGAGCTCTGCTCAAGAGATACTGCCAACTGATTTCTGTGGTGCAGCGTGTGTACGTGTGATGCATGACAGACATACATCCTGGCCAGAGTGTTCCTCAGAAACGAGTCACAGATACACAAATATAGCAGAAAATAGCATTAAATGACACAACAGATAGAAATAGTGGGAAAACAGCTTTCACTGCTGCCCATGCTCAAGTAATTAATTCCTGCAGGGCTAGCAACAGAGCTGGAGATAGAACCTGAGAGGGCAGGTCCTGCATGGACAGGTTTATGAATGTATCCTGTGCAGGACAGGACAAGGCTTGGACCTGGCTGGAGGCAATTGCTTGTAGCTACCTTGGGAGAAGTTAGAAGTCTATTACTAATACTAGAGCTCCAAACCCACCCCATAAATAGCTACGTGACACTGTCTGTGGAATTCATTTTGATCTGGTCATTTATATAGCATCTGATTTTAACCCTTTTCACTATGAACTGCTGTCTCCAACGTCGGTGCTCTCTGAGTACAACAGGCATGCGTGTTTTATTTTTCCTGTGGTTTGCAGTACTCGTTCCTTTTTGTCTGTAGAAGCCGACTACACTGTAATCACTTCCAAATAGTCCCCTGACAAGGATAAATCAGCCTGTGCTGAGCTCTGGGCTGCTGTGGCCAAGTTCCTGCTAATATCAAAGCCTGACTAAAAGTAGCTGGGGGATCTCAGCGCTGCTCTGCAGATATAGATGTTGAACATTTCATTGCCTGAATTTTATGCTAGCTTCCTCTGTACAGCTGAACTTAAACCTTTTTTCCATGCACTTCATGCTGCAGGATCAGTTCTTGCTGAAGTCCAGCTGTACTCTGTGTATGTTCTTCTGGGCTGGCAGGTGCTGCTGGCATGTGCAGTGGATGACTGTTTACCCTTCCTCCAGCAATCCCTTATGCTCCTAGAGCATTTCAGTGCTGGCAAGACTCATAGCAGCCCCAGCAGCCTGCTGCTCCTCTTGGTTTTATCTCCAGTGCCCTACATGGTTGAGGAACTGCGCAGAGCTGAGGACCACAACCAGCCTGTTTCTAAATGGTCAGCCCTGCACAGCCCTGTCCTTGCAGGACCTCGGTGGGTGGAGACGATGGCCTGGAAAAGCCCAGACCCACTCAGTGCTGTCGCTGGCATGGATCATGAAGCTGTCACAATTGTGCTCCTTTATACACTCTCCAGTTGTGGTTTGTCTCTACCTTTATGTATTAAACACCTGCACCTCTCAACCTAAAAGGCCTTGATCCTTAGAGAAGGTATTAAAATTTGGAAGGACTGAGTGGCTTTTTCAATTGGAAGGGAATCTCCCTGGCTATAGATCAGCAAAGAGCATTCAGGACATCTCATTATTTTCATGGTTTTTTACAGCCTTGGTAATATTTTTTTGAATCATATCCTGGGCTGTGTGTGGAGAAGTGTGAACAGCAGGTCCTTCTCCCTCTACACTGGGCTCATGAGACCCCCCTGGAATACTGCCTCCAGCTCTGCATGGAGCCTCCAGTGTCAGAAAGACATAGACCTGTTGGAGGGGGTGCAGAGGAGGGACACAAAAATGATCAGAGGGTTGGAGCACCTCAGCAGTAAGGAAAGTCTGAGAGCATGAGAGTTATTCAGCAAGAAGAGAAGGCTCCAGGGAGATCTCTGTGGCCTTAAAAAGGCTTTATTAGAAAGACAGAGATTTTTAAATGCCTGTTGTGACAGGACAAGGGAGACACAGTTTTAAGCCAAGTGAGGGTAGTTTTAGATGGAACATAACTAAGACATTTTTTATGATGAGGGTTGATGAGACACTGGAACAAGTTGCCCAAGAAGGGTGAGGTTGGACAGGTCTCTAAGCAACCTGACCTAGTGAAAGATGGATGCTTATGGATGGTTGGAACCAAACAAGCTTTAAAGGTCCCTTTCAATCCAAAAAGCTGTGTGATTCCAGGTCTCTGCTATTCTGTAAATAAAACTGACTAGCTGTGTTGACAGGAGAGAAACATCTTGTAAAGCTTCAAACTCTCTATGTGTTTGTTTTGTTTGGTTGGTATTTAGAAGCTATTGTAAGACTGACTCACACCCTAGCTTTGGTAGTGACTGATTAAAACCAAAGCTTTCCTTCTTCGAGAAAGATTACAGACCACCAGATTTCACAGAATCACAAAAGATCAGGGATTGGAAGGGACCTCAAAAGATCATCTAGTCCAATCCTGCCACAGCAGGATCACCTAGATCAAGTCACACACGGAACCACAGAGCAACAGCACATTAGGGATTGGAAGGGACCATAGAAGATCATCCGGTTCAATCCCCCCACCACAGCAGGATGCCCCAGACCAAGTCACAAAGGAATATGTCCAGGTGAGCTCCAAACCTCCCCAGAGAAGGAGACTCCACTAACCCCCAGGGCAGCCACCTCCAGGGCTCCGTCAGCCTCACTGGGAAGAAGTTATAGAATCGTAGAATCAGTCAGGGTTGGAAGGGACCACAGGATCACCCAACCCTAGATCAGGCTGGCCAGAGCTTCATCCAGCCCGGCCTCCACTCGGACATGGACCCATTGACAGCAACTCTCTGGGTGCGGCCATCAAGCCAATTCTTTACCCGTCTAGTGGTCCACCCATCAAACCCGTGTTCCACCAGCTTGGAGACCAGAATGTGCTGCAGGACAGTATCAAAGGTTTTGCTCAGGTCCAGGTAAATGACATCAGCCACTCGTCCCTCATCCATTAATGTTGTGACCTCTTCATAGAAGGCCACCAGGTTGGTCAGGCAGGATTTGCCCTTGGTGAAGCCATGCTGATTGTACCCAATCACATCTTCACTAGTCTCCTGTCTCAGTAGTGCCTGATCTGCTCCATGATCTTACTGGGCACAGAGGTGAGACTGACTGACCTGTAGTTCCCTGGCTCTACCCTTTTTGAAACTAGGAGTGATGTTTCTCCTTTTCCAATCAGTGGGGACTTCACTAGACTGCCAGGACTTTGGTAATATAATAGAGAGGGGTTTAGCAACTTCATCTGTCAGTTCTCTCAGTACCTATGGGTGTATCCTTCATGACATCACATCTTGGGAGGTAAAATTTGATCAAGTACAACACACAACTCTAATAAAATGAAAACAGGTAGATGTAGATCATTTGAAATTACATCTGTAAGCTTTGTGAGAAGCTAACTGTAAGGGCAGCATAAACCATGTCAGTACAGTAATGAGACATCTTGTTCCTTTAATTTTAGGAAACACTATTCACATGAGAAAGAACATGCGTGTAATGGCTTCTAAAAAGTGCAAAATTTCAGCTAAGAAAAGGTCATTTTCCAAAATGATTCAGTTTTCATTAAATTTCCATCAGAAAGGACTAACTCAGTACCTGGAACAGAGCTCTTTTCTGTTTGCACACTTGAAGATACATATCTACCCATTTGGCAACAGGTTCTTTGGAGAGAGACCTTAGGCCAGCATAAGTCATACAGTCATGGAATGGTTTAGGTTGGAAGGGACCTCAGACATCACCCAGTTCCAATCCCCTGCCATGGCCAGGGACATCTCCTACTAGAACAGGTTGCTCAAAGCTCCATCCAACCTGGCCTTGAATCCTTCCTGGGATGGAGCAGCCACTTCATTGGGCAATGTGTTCCAGTGCCTCAGCACCCTGAGAGTGGAACACTTCCTTCTTCTATCTAATTTAAATCTACCCTTGTTCAGTTTAAAGCCATCACCCCTCACACTACCACTACTAGCCCCTGTAAAATTCAGCGAGCCCGTACCAGAACCAACGGAGGTGAGATGGCATAAATCATTGTAGAATATGGCTTGTCTGTCACATAAAAAGGCTCCTTCTGAATGACAGCTGCAGAAATGTGGCTATCTTTCATGAAGTCATTAATCTGTGCTTACTACTAACAGAAGTAAAAGGATCTTCAGACACAGGAAAAAAAATACAGCAGCTCTGGAATGCAATGAAAGGTTTAGCCAAAACTAATCTGGGAAAGCTGAGTCGATGTTTGCGGGATTTAGACTCTGCATGCCTGTGGCACCCACAAGAATACACGCAAAGCATTTTATGAGTATTTTCATGGAGACACATTTACAGCAGAAGGCTGAATTTGTGGACTGTCCTTGTTTTGTCGAATCATAGAATCATCCTGCAATGCACAATTTTTTTTTTAAAGTAAGGTAAATTTAAGTGCCAGGTTTGATCTCTGTATCTTTCCTAGGGGCCATATAAAGGCTAGAACCATTGCAACACTGGTGGCCAGTGCAGGGCTGGGGATGAAATCTTTACCATCATGTATCTTCAGAGAAGATCGGGAGCAGCCAACATGCTAAGCCTGGATGTGCCTAAAATCATTACACTTGGAGGCAGATGCCAAAAACTGCTTATTGGGAAGTGCTAAGGGGACAGTCTGAAACCTGTGTCTGGCATAGAGATGCAGGTTGCCCTTGCCTTGTCTGCCCAGTGCTATTGCCCAGCCTGCAAAAAGACCTTGAGGAGCTGAAGCAAGGTTCCTTCAAAGAACCAAACAGCTCTCCATGCAATTGCCTTGCAAAGAATCACAGAATGGGTTAGGTTGGAGGGGACCTTGAAGATCACGTAGTTCCAACACCCCTGCTGTGGGCAGGGACACCTCTACCTCACCAGTATCCAGAGCCACATGCAACCTGGCCTTGAGCACTTCCAGGGATGGAGCAGTCACAACTTCCTTGAGCAACCTGTTCCAATGCTTCACCACCCTCACGGTGAAGAACTTCTTCCTAATACCCAATCTAAATCTCCTCTCTTTCCCATTGGGTATCAGGAAGAAGTTCTTCACTGTAAGAAGACAACATTTAAGACACTGTGTTTGTGTTGGGGTGGGGTTTTTTCCTGTTGTTTTGGTTTTGGTTGTCTTTTCCCAACTACACAATCCCAGTAGCAGGAGAATGGAATTAATTTCACTGACTCACCTGACGTGTTCAAACCCACCCTCTCAGAGGAGCAGCCCACATGCGTATCAGCCTGTGGAATAGGAACAAAACTTTCCACCCACTGAAATTAAGATGCAGCACAGCAAAAAATTCAGGATTCACTGGTTCAGAGCTGCTTATTCCTGTCAAGACTAGGGCAGCTCTGGGCATGTACGGAGACAGCTCTGCATGGGCAGAGGTACAGCCCAGGGGCATGAGGGATGGCAAAATTAAAAGTGGTATCTAAAGGGAGAAAGTTCATCTGGGATTTTTCCACTGGAAGGATCACAGCCCTGTGTTCTCATGCTTGTGCAGGGTGATGCTCCCACACTTCTTACCCACAGCACCAGCACTGAGCTCTGAGCTGCACAGCCTTTCCCCGTAGAAAGTATCTGCTGATTCTGCTCTTTGTGCCTCCGCCAAGCCTTTGCCTTTATGACCCTCTCGAGAAAGGTACCCCCCCCTTACCCTCTCTCTTCTACCTCTAGGCCGTATTGTGTCTTCCCAGTGATCCAAAACTGTCAGTAACAGAACAAAACACAGGCCCTGCCTGTGCTGCCAAGGTCAGAGAAGCTGAATCTATTTAGAGCACCTGAGAAACTGCACAAATGTGTTTGTTCTGCTTCCCCGCTCAAGAAACCCGAACCCTTCATTTCCAGTTGCTTGAAAAGACACCACATAATGACAGTTCTGGTGGATTGTTTCTTACCCACTCTGGGCTGTCCTTTCTCTCTTTCTGAGTTTCTGCTGAAGCCTGCACAACACTTTTTAAGATGCTATATTTGCCCATGAGATGTGTTCTGATAGAAAAGAAGGAAAAAAGCCCAACCAGGACTTTTTATTTAACCAAAAAATAAACCTTCTCAGGTATGTCACATCCCTGTGGTCCCTTCCAGCCTAAACCGTTCCGGGATTCTGTCTTGAAGAGGAGCAGGGAACTTGTTCCAGCACCATCACAGCAGTGTAAACTTGTAGGAGACATTTAGTCAGAATCTGACAGCTTTTTATGTTTAACCTAATGTCTAAATGTCTACAACAAGCCTAAGATGACAGATAACTGCTTTGGATGTTTGAATTCCTTGGAAACGGAGGTACGTAGGTTGAAATAAATCAGTTTCTAGCTTTGGCTTATGTACCTGAAAGGCTGTGTTACTTCTGCGGCACACGGTGTATTAGAAGCCTAATTAGTCACTGCCCAGGTCAGTGATGCACAAAACCACACCAGCTCAGAAAGCTCTTAAGTGCATGTTTGTACAAATTTAAATAGTGTCTTCTGTATTTTTCACGCAAGAAGCCATCTTTCCAAGCACACTGACATGGTAGGATCTCATATCTGGCTTACACCACTTTGGAACAGCTATAAATCATAGCACAGTAACATACCAGCTCCTGCAACTCAGAGGTTTTCACAGTGTGCACCAGCTATGCAGAGTAGGAGATAATGCAGACATTTTAATTGCTCCTGAAATTTGGCTCAGTTGATTCCATAGTGCTCATAATTTTTGCAGTCACTTATGGCTACTGTGTTTACCCGGCATCCAAAATCCACCCTCTAATCTGTCCAGGTACTCAGACTCTCAGTTCTCTACTTTCCTTTCCTCCAAGTCTCTTGTCAATGATGTACTTCATGCACTTGCAATAACGACAGGTTTGGAGCACACCACAAGTTTGATATGAAGCATTCATAATGTGGAAGCTTCTAAACGCTTTCATAAATAGATCTTCCCCTTTAGAATTCACTTCAATCTGTATTTGGGATGAGAATGTACATATGCTCCACCTCCGTTCTCCAAGTACTCCCAAAGTACAAACATAGTACTTTGCATGTAAATTTAGATCTACTGTTGACTATCAGATCCTCCCTATCACCCCATTTAAATAAAAAAAAAAGGCCACTAACTGCAGGAGGGATTGCAAAACACCAGAAAATAACAAGCCTGAGCAACCAAAGAAAGCAAATATTGCAACCAGTTTTGGCCATAATATTGGTCTTCCAGCAGATTTACTTCCAAATTAGTTGCTAGCCTGAATACTTTGGGTACGTTCAAAAATATGCATCTATGAGCTGAACAGGACTAATCCCTGAAGAGTTTCATGCTTACATCTTCAAATGTACTTTACCTTGATTTTAACGTCGACTGGTTCCATAGGGATAGTTTGACCAAGACTGTGCTCTTCCGAATCATTGTACAGATGAGGGCCATTAACGTGGATTATTGTTCGGAGGTTGAAAGGCAGACAATGTGCTTTATACCATGAGAAGAGCACCTTATTAAAAATAATTTATATGAAGCTCCATTGGAATTCTGGATTCATTAAACTGATGTGACATGATTTGGGGAGACTTTCACGTCCAAATAGTACAGACTATACAAAATCTTATGATGCTTTTGCTTTATTTGTTTGTCTGATGACTCTACTTCTAAACAGCACAAATAAAAATTTTCAAAGGGTGAACTTGATGTTTTAATTTTTTATTTTTCTGGTATTTTTTTCCCATGTAAAACTGACCTAAGCCTCTTCAAATTCTTAATCTACAAGGACTCTGTTGTGAAGTCTCTACCTAAACACGGCTCCCCTATTGTGTGCAGGGCACAACTATACACACCATGATCAAATTGTAAACTTCAAACAATACCCTGCTCCAAGCAGGGCACTTTCATGAAGCTATGAATAGCTTTGCCTCGCACAGATTTTACAAGAATATATATCATTATCTACATCAAAGGTCAAACACAGATTACAACCTTCTTTTTGCTTATTATGATGGATGACTTTTCTGTGGACGAAGATAAGATATGGCAAGAAATGTGTGAGAACAGACTCTTATGCGTAACACATCGCCTTGGGTCCAAGAAATTATTCCCATTATTTTGGCGGGTGTTACTTGGCTGATTCTAAATTAGCACACTTCAGATTAGTGCATTTATGCTCTTTCTCTTTCAAAGGCGTGTAGGGGAGCACCATGTATCCATTGAAGCTGATGGATGCTGATCCTCAACTTCTGTCACTTCCAAAGCACTGCTGCAAGAAGTAATTATGGAAAAACAGACCGAGATAAAAACATCTGAGAACCAGTCACAATGATCTGGGGAGAAGGATCGCTGACATGAACATAGGTTTAGAACCAATAAGTAACTGGTACCATTGCTCAAGAAAGACTCTAGGCTGGACACATGGTGCAGGTTGTGTCCTGCACAGGAGCAAATCACAGAATCATAGAATGGTTTAGATTGGAAGGGACCTCAGAGATCACCCACTCTCAACCCTCTGGCATGGGCAGCAACACCTCCCACCAGGGCAGATTGCCCAGAGCCCATCCAACCTGGCCCTGAACACTTCCAGGGCAGCCACAACCTCCTTGGGCAACCTGTTCCAGGGCCTCAGCACCCTCACAGGGAGGAATTTCTTTCTAACATCCAACCTAAATCTCCCCTCTTTCAGCTTGCATGCAAAACCCTCACGAAAAATCCTTCTCCAGCTTTCCTGTAGCGCCCTTCAAGGACTAGAAAGTTGCTATAAAGTCCCAACTTGCTCCATGTCCTTCTTGTATTTTTTGATGTCAGGGTGGATTAACTCCCCTGTGAGGCTTATGAATGTGAAGCCAGTCTTATCTTTCTATAAAGGCCATCATCCTGCTCTTCCTGATCAGGTCATTATCTCCTGCTCTCCATTTTACCCTGACCCACAAGCCTTCAGTCCTTTCCTCATCCACTATCAGGTGCAGTTCCAGGCGCTCTAGCTGGTCCTTGACATAGAGGGCAACACCGCCTCCTCTCCTGCCTATCCTTCCTCAGGAGCTGATACCCCTTCATTCCGACACTCCAATCAAAGGAGTCATCCCACCATGTCTCGCTGATTGCCATGAGATTGTGGCCTTGCGACCACACACAGATCTCCAGTATTTCCTGTTTATTGCCAGTACTGGGTGCTCTGGTGTACAGGCATTTCAGGGAGGGAGCTGAGTGCACAGTCTCTACCCCCAGGGAGTGGTCACCTTCTGGCTCTCAAAAACACCAGCATTCTGGCTGTCAAAGCCACTAGAACAGCCATTCAGGTACTGAGCCAGCACCCCCAGGTGCCCCTCTGGAAAGCCCAGTTACATTCCCCTTGCCTTCAAATCTAGTTTAATAACCCTATTAATGAGCCCCTCTAATCCTTGTCCTGGAGTCCTCCTACCCTGATGAAATGAGCTTCTCCTTCGAGTTGTCAGCAAGCCTTGTGCTTTGTAAATCAACCCATGGTCAAAGACCCCAAAGCCCTGCTGGTAACACCTGGCTTGGAACCAGGCATTGATCTGCTGGCTCCTCCTATTTGTCCCCTCATCATTCCCTGCAGCTGGAGGAACTGAGGAGAACACAACTTGTGTTCCCAATCCTTTGACCAGATGTCTCTCTCTATTGCCCTTGGGCTTCTTCTCGCTACCTCTTCACAACTACCTGAGAAGCCAGAAGAGGGAAATGATCTCTGGGCTGCACCAAGGAAGGGAGATTTCTCCTGACATCCCTAACCTGGGCGCCAGGGAGGCAGCAGATGTCACTGTGCAGGTCGGGCCCTCTGCTCCCTGCAGTATGGAGCCTACAACAGTGACTCATCCACTTTACTGAACTTGTTTTGATACAGGAGATGGACATCTAGACTTTGATGACATCTGCAGTGTGTGCTCACGTGCTGGGGGCACAGTGGCCAAAATATGGAATGTGCAGTGGTTCGCTCCCCTCATAGCAAAGTGAGGGCAAAGGCTCTGAAGAATAATCAGACTGGATTGGAATGGGATAAGATGAATGAGACATTAGCTGATGCTCTCTGAGACCGGACTTTATCTCATCACACATAATAGCCAACGTGTTGCTTCAGACAGCTTAACTCCCACTGTGTTTTGTAACTGCTCTCTACAGAGCCACAAGCCAGAACTCATGTCCAGCAGCCAGTGGACACAGGACTGCGCATGAAACCGTGAAGCTGTGGGACAAGGGAGTGCAGGAATGTTCAGGGTGCATCCACGACAGCAGAGGTCCACCGACAGACACACGCTCTGCTTTTCAGAGTGCTTGGCACAGGCTCGCTCGCTAGCTCCAGCAGAGTGTCAGGCTGTTGCAGGTAGTTCGTTTCACTAAAGCAGGTTTCGAAGTTTTAAGGGAAATATGTTAAAGGGGAAAAAAATCTATGTTAAAGGGAAAACACGTTAAAGGGAAGAAAAGATAAAATGCAGTATCATACTCTGGAATGGACTGCCCTGGGCAATGGTGGAGTCTCCATCCCTGGAGGCGTTCAAGGACAGACTGGCTGAGGTCCTTACTGCCCTAATCTGGCTACGGTGGTGATGTTAGGTCATAGGCTGGGCTGGATGAGCTCAGAGGGCTTTTCCAGCCTCTAAAATTCTGCGATCTTTCACACATTCACCTATGTAACATACTCACAAAACCCCTCACGTTGCAGTTAATGCCAATGCCCTTTCTTCTCTAAATAGCCCCTCTTCACATACTTTTTAAATGTTGTTAGCACACAAGTCAAACATTCAGACTTATCTGTCTCCATATTTTGATCTGTTAACAGAAAAGGAGAAAAAGAAGAAAGCAGGCTTGTCTCAGATGAATTCTGAGTCACACAAGTTCATTCTTTTGGCTTGTTGTGATACAATCCTCAAGTAAACGGAGAAAGAATTGCACAGCTCTTACACAGGCAAAACTCAGCAGAACAATAGGGGAAACCTAACACAAAAGGAAACCAAAATAACTTTCAGCTGGGTTAGCACCAAGAGCTCTGTTGTGTATCAATCACTCGGTATCACACACAAAAGCTGCGGTCCCTCTGCAGAACATGGCTTTGCATAAACTCTGATTTCCTGACCTGAAATTAACTCTGCAGTTTGCCCGCTTCTGCTTCATGAACAATTGCAGTTCCACCACTATTACTCAATTTTTGATTGTCCTTTAACAAGGATCCCAGCACAGCAGGAAGAACACTCATTAGTATTCAGCTTGTCTGCAGGTGAGTGGGGGTGTGTGGAGAGGGGAGGAAAGATCTGTGAGGTGTCTCCATCTGCGCTGACATCAGTGAGACTGATGGTGTTTCTCTCACTAGGAAGAAATGCATTCTTTATGAAAGGAAAAAAAGAGAAGTGTAACTTATCTCTTGCTGGAGAGAGGCTGCACCAGTAACAGTGCCATGGCGTGATTGATTTGTTGTTCTAACACACCCTGCACAGTATCAATGAGCTGAGAACAACCAGATGAAGGGAGGAAGATTAAGTAACACTAATTGAATTTCTCCATTACATTTTCCTCCCAAAAAATCATTTTCTTTGGAATACAGCACAATTGCAAAAAATGGGATCACAGTATCACAGAACATCAGGGATTGGAAGGGACCTCAAAAGACCATCTAGTCCAATCCCCCTGACAGAGCAGGACCACCTAGATCAAGTCACACAGGAACATAGCCAGACGGGTTTTAAACATCTCCAGAGAAGGAGACTCCACAACCCCCCTGGGCAGCCCTTTTCATTGCTCTGTTACCCTCACTGGAAAGTTCTTTCTCAGACTGATGTGGAACCTCCTATGTTTCAGCTGACACCCATTGTCCCTTGTCCTATCGTTGGATGCTATTGAAGCAGAGCCTGGCTCCATCCTCCTGACACCCACCCTTCACATATTTATAAACATTAATGAGGTCACCCCTCAGTCTCCTTTTTTCCAAGCTCAGGAGACCCAGCTCCCTCAGCCTTTCCTCAGAAGGAAGATGTTCTACATTTCCCTGGCAGAGGATGCTCTTGCAGTGAAAGCATGGGGTAGATAACAGTGTTTTTCTGTTCTCAGAGATTTGCCACATCAGCTCTAGAAGGAGCTCTGCAAGGGAAGCTGTATCTGCCCAAAGCCAGATGTGCTCTTTCTGTTTGGGAAAGGCACAGAAATTACTCAGTCACTCTCCTTTATCAAGTGTGTTTATTAAGATAATGTTCACTCACATCCTTGAGCTCTCTGAGGTGGTGTTGGAACACCAAACACTTTTATTGCTCAGCTTCAAGTTACAATCAACATCCCAAAAAGAGGCTCAGCTGACATCAGACGTTTTATTGTTATTTTATTAGAGGCCATCCTTGTGATTCATTACAAAAGTGCACTTGTCCTGACTGTGGGTTCCTTCTCCAGTAAATCTAGAAGGGTGCCAGGGAGACAGTGTTCCTCTACCCTAAGGACGGAAGGATTGTCTATGTTCACAGGTCATGAACCATCTTTCAAAGTCACAGGCAATTCAGCTTATCTCTGTCTCTGTGCTGACTTAGACCTACCTGGTTGTGGATCCTCACCAGCAGAAGCAGAACTTCAGGCTTTTCAATACATACATTTTCATGACAGCTTAATTTTTTAAAGAAGTAGAATTTACAGTATTCTTACAACTCTTACCAATCTCCTGTTCTTCAGACTTCAACACATCTGATTCCATCACATTTCCATTATAGACTCCATTCCTTCTGGTAGGTGTGAAAGTGAGAAGTGCAAAGTCTAGGTGTGCAGCACCAATAAGCTGTTGGATTAGACCTTTTGGGGTGCCAGGAGAGCCTGGTGTCCCAAGATGTTCCTGGGCTGATAGCACATAGCTTTTACTCTTTATCTTCCAGTGTGTCTGCCCCTCCGATTACTGATTCAGGGTACTGTCTTCGGCTCACTCGGCTTCGATTAACCCATTAATAAGGGGAAAAATGGAATAAAGATCCTTGTTGGGTTTCTTTAGGGGCTTTTACCATCATTTCCTGCCCACCACTCAAACTGCTTAAATTTGATTACCATCTGAGGGCACCTCTGCTAACATTTTCCATCACATGACATTGTGGAGAAAATTGCAAATCCTGTGCAAACAAAAACACACCACCAAAACCACCCCCTGCTACAAACCTGTGCTCAAGGACTTTGATTTTTCACTCCATTTTGCTGCGAAAGTGATAATTTGATAACGTGTACAAGGTCATGGGAAACACAAGTCTTATTTTGGAGGTACTCACTCAACACAATCACTTAAGCACTATTCTTACTCAGCAAAACACTTATGTTTACTTTTCCTTATCATCTTCTAAAGCAGGCGGGCTGGAAAAAACACCCCTGCCACTAGGATCTCTGCAGAGGTTAGCAGCCATGCGTGAGTGTCTCTGAACTGAGCTGAACACAGAACTGGCTGGTTTTAACCTGTAGCAATTTCTTAAGAAAGCTTATAATTACGGTCTTGCATCCATCATTCTCCTAAAAGACGCTCAGAGCCAGCCTCACATTGCACAGAACAAGAAAACAGACTGTATTAAAGAGGAATCCTAATTTTCTTAGTGTCCTGAGTGCCAAGAGCAATTTTCTGGCTGGAGAAGGTCATATGTCCAAGGATTGCCCAGCCTCTGACTAAACACAGGTCACCTTAGAGCTACCAAGCTCTACCTGAAGTGTCAGGTTGAGCTGCAGTGATGCTGCCTTCAGAATCCCAAGAGGTGGGCTCTGTAGCCTAACAGCACTTCCTTGGTCCTCTGGAAAGATTAAGGAGGGTTCTGGAAAAGGAGGCTGCATTAACAAGAAAGAAGCAGTAAAGATGTGGTCAATTCAAGAAAAGGAATACCGTCATGTAGAGCACCTCAAATTCATCCAACAAAAAACACACAGAAAACTACTCCGAGCCTCTTCTCTACACAGATCCCTTTAAATCTCTGCAGACTGCTTCCTTAAGAGCACTTAACCCTCTACAAAAGTAACTCGCTTGGAAAGCAGTTAACCAGCTTCTGTACTGCTTAAAACACGTTAAACAAAGTGTGGCCATGACAGTATTGTATCCCAATGGAAAATGAAGCCTTGTCTGCAAACTGCAGACAGTTTTCTTGGCAGCAAAGAATGTACCGATGCTCAGCCCTTTCCATGCCCACCCAGGGTGGGGAAGGGTTACGTGGTTCCTTGTGTTCCTCTTAGCTCCTCATTAACTGCATTACACAGCCCATGCAGCTCCAGTTGCAGGTGCAGATTGGTAGCCTCCTGAAAAACAAGTGAGATTGTGCTTCTGTATAATTCTGACTTATGTTCAATTCATTTTTTTAGTAGCCCACTCTGAATGTGGAGGACAACATGACTCGTGAAAATATATTTTCTTCATTATTTTCCTCCTCATCAGACTGGTGGCAGGGAAGACGTAAACCACAACTACACGCAGCTCAAAATCCACGGTATCATTTCCCTGGCCTTGACAGGAGTCCTGGCTGCTGAAGGGGCAATGTCGTGGAAATGCCTTTATTCTGTTCCTGCCTGCATTTGCACAGCAGATGCTCATTAGAGGGAGGTTGAAGGATATTTCTGTAGAAACAGTTAGGTAGGGAACATTAGCCTCACTTAAGAGGCTTATAAATACTTGCAAGCCAAAATGACTGATGAATATGAAGCAAATTTTCCTACTTTGTTTGTAATTTTTGATTTTCACTCTACTAATTCTTATCCTAATTTAAAGCTGAACAATTTCCAAACTGAAAACACCGGAAAGCCAATACCAGATACTCCTCTAAATGAATCTGCCAGTCCAAGAGAAGAAATGCTGCACAGAAAGCAGCATAAATCAAGTAAAGTTATACAGAGCCATGCAGCTGCACAGATTTGAGTTAGATCATCATAAATCTGGTGTACAGCTACCTCATAGTGCTCCCAGCAAACCTGTCTGATACCAATGCTTTGACAAGCTTCGCTGCTCTTCCCGAGAGGCTTTATGTAATGCCTCAAACAACAGCATGATGAAGTGATCAAACGCAGAGGAGCCTTCCATTCCTCACCATGAACTCACATGTCAGTGGTGAATTATTTCATTCACAGCATACCAGGAGAGTTCCGTCATGCGATAGCATTTCTCCTAACTCCAGATCAACAGTTGGAGAAGGCATAAATTTTGGAAAGGCGTATTGGACTGCAGGCAGTGCGTGCACACACACACACACGAAAGAGTATGGAGGCAAGAGAGAATGTGGCACTTAGTGCCCTGCTCTGGGCAGTGTGGGGATATTATGTCATAGGCTGTGCTTGATGAGCTCAGAGGTCTTTTCCAGCATCAATAATTCTGTGATTGTGATTCTGTTATTACTGATATTAGATTGTTCAGTCCAATGCTTCTGTATCCCCAAATCATTGACACAACCTGCTGCACCACCATAATTCAGCACCTCAGCTCATCCATGCTCATCACCTCAGCTCATCCATGCTCATCACAGCAAAATCTATTTCACTGATGACATTAATTCACACAAGTGGAAGACCTTGGTGAAACTGAAACACTTCAGCAGGGCCATTAAGTTCAATCTGGGTATTTCAGGAGGATGGAATTAATTTCACATTTCAGTGGCTCTAAGAGAAAGCCAATATTGTTGTGCAAGTTCTGGACCCCTCAGTTCCAGAAGGTCACAGAACTGCTGGACAAAGTCCAGTACAGAGTCACAAAGATGATGAAGAGAGAGGAATACCTCCCTGATGAGGAAAGGCTGAGGAAGCTGGGTCTCTTGAGCTTGGAAAAAAGGAGATTGAGGGGTGACCTCATTAATGTTTATGAATATGTGAAGGGTGGGTATCAGAAGGATGGAGCCAGGATCTGCTCCAGTGGCATCCAATGATAGGACAAGGTGAAATGGGTGTAAGCTGAAACATAGGAGGTTCCACATAAGTATGAGAAGGAACTTCTTCATGGTGAGGGTGACAGAGCACTTGAACAGGCTGCCCAGAGGGGTTTGTGGAGTCTCCTTCTCTGGAAACGTTTAAAACCCACCTGGCTATGTGCCTGTGTGATTTGACCTAGGTGATCCTGCTGTGGTGGGGGGATTGAACTAGATAATCTTTCAAGGTTCTTTCCAATCCCTGATGTTCTGTGATTTTGTGAAGAGGTCTCCCAAAGTGGTCTCTGACTTCCCTACTTGTATCTTACTCTTTAGACATGCCCAATTCCTTTTTTAGCAAACAAAAGTCAAAGTCGTAGCCATCTTCTATCCCAGATCAGTGTATTTTGTACTTTATCAGATCAACCTGTTTGCCCCAGTCTTCAAAACACCTCATCAAATGCCCTGACCAGCATTAACATAAAGATACAAAGAAGTCATCAGTGAGGACAGATATGTTTGTCACAAAGGCACAAAATAGAGCACGGTTTTGTACCTGTAAAGCACAGGTTGGAGAGGACATATGTATTTGTCACAGATGGGCTCTTACAAATGATTGTGTGAGTTTTTCATAAAACATTACGTTAAATCCACGCATGATGCTGTTAGCACTGAGATTCATTTTTTTAGATTTATTGTGATTACTTAAATATATGGGTATCACTGTGAAAGAGCAGAGTCACGGGAATTCCACACAAATCACATTTCTGAGAAAAGGGCACTTTGTTCTAGTTTATATATCTATAGCTTTCAACGTAAGTACACCGCAATAAAAATCATAAGAAGACTTTGCCTTCAAATTTCATTAGGTAGTTGAGAAATTCTTCGCTTGAAATTGTCTTTTAACTGCCATTTCTGAGAAGTCATTATACCCATAATATAAAGTATAATGTTAAAAATAAAGGCACTCGATTTATAGTAGACTGTGCGATCTCCGTTCACATTAATCCCAGTGCTCACACAGATGTTTTAATGTGGTAGTCCTTTTTAGCTCCTATTTATCTCACCATAACAGTGTCAGTTAATTGTTGGATTTCCTCAACTGTACTTGCTATTCCTTTAAACATTTCTCTGCTATTCTCTTGCATAGTTGCTTTAAAAAAGACTCTTCTAAACCAGGAAACTTCAGTCCACGGTCTTCTGCTGTTAAAAGGAATTAAGAATAGCAAGAAGCAAGCAGATGGTCTTCTTTAATGTTTTGCCCATTGATTTTAATTGTCTCCTAGTTTCAGGCTCACTCAGGCACTGGTCTCCCCCCCACACTGGTCTCCCCAGGCAGGATGCCAGTGGAAAAGGTGTTTTTGAAAAATACACACTCGTGTGTGGAAAAGCATTTGGATAACAGGCACCAAACTCCTCTTTCTGAGCACCTACCCCACGGCAGGTAGTGACTCCAGTACCTGATACGGCTGAATTCACTGGTATGAAGGAGTTTTGAAATACTGTCGGTGCCAGGTGCTGTACTGAACACAAAGTGCCATTTGCCTGGTAGCATTTTCTTTGACCTTCGTGGAAGCTTTAGGCAAACCAAGTTCTCAACATCTCTTCCTCGCCGCCTCTGGAGGAGTCTACTTCTATCAGCTTTTCTATTTGGTCCTTTTCCATTTTGTCCAACATCATCTGTCCCACCAAACCCAGAGGCAAATTACTCAGACAGTTTAGGGGCCAAACCTGTGCCATCTGCCCTGTGCTTACTAATGACTGCCACATGTTTAATGAAAGACTCTTATTTCCTTTCTATTTGTATGACTGTGAGAAATATTTTTGCTGTTGCTCCAGTTGAACTTATCTTTGCCTTTCACATAACTCACCCTTTCCTTGACATTACTCAGCCTTTAAAACACCAGGCTTTTTGCTGATGAAGACTTTTGGCCCTCCCTATCTATAGTACTATTCTGAATCTGGTTCTTCAGTTAGTTAGGTAAAGGAACATTTCTCTCCAAGCCTTTTCCTCAAGCACGGATCCACTAGTGAATCAGCATAGTTCTTGGTCTACCCCATACAAAGAGATTCCACCCTGCTCACACATTAAAGCCCTTGAACACTTCATTGCTATTGATATCTTAAACAAATCCACAGGTTTGAAAATCTGGCTTATTAGGAGTTTCCACACATGCATCAAATGATTACAGCTCCTTCTATGGAGAGCCACATCACACACGTTGCTGCTTGTTTGGTGTCCTTCTTATCCTCAACCTTTTTATTGACTAGAAACTTTTCTGGACTTCCTTACACGCCATAGACTTTGCTTGGAGGCCTTTGTTTGCATTTTTGTTTCTGACAGCTGTCTGATGTATGAAAATCCTTTTAGAAGTGTCTGGTCAGACAGTAAGTAGTCTTTTCCCTACTCTATTTTTGACTTGTAGTTGGTTTTTAATGAAGAACCTGCTTTAACATGCCCAAAGATGGCATCTTAATTGGTCTTGCTCATTACACTTAAAAAAAACCCCAAACAACTCACTACCTTCCAGTCCTTTACCATCTTTCCTTGTTTCTTGAAGGCTTCTTTACCTTATTATATCTTCTGTTCTCTGCCCGGTGCTCCCGAAAACACTATCCCAAGCGGTGCCGTTTTTAGCTCACACCAACATCTGTGGATTTCCTCTGCAGTTCAAATTGCCGCTTGAAACTTTTACCAGAGCTGCAAATATAAACTGAAATTGCCACCAGTGCATTTGTTTTGCAGCAACATTCATGCCAGTAAAAACTTGATCAGCCAAGTACTTATGAAAAGTTGTCTTGAAAAGGGTGGAAGATGAGTCCTCTCATTTAATGAGCACAGAGTGGCTCTCTCTAAAAATTATACAGGATTGCTAATCTTGCTTTCTTGAAGCAGCTCTCTGTTGAGTCGAGAGGTTAGACCTGGGGCTTTTCAAAAGCAGCAACAAAATGGGTGAACTTCTGGCTTAATCTTTATAATTGAGGAAATAATTGCAGATGTGTTGTGCAGTGTAGCCAGCACTAATGAAGTTTGGCCAAGCTTTTGAGAAAAAAGCAAAGGCAGGGCAGGAAAAAGTGTTTTTCTCAAAACTGGGTTCATACTCTGCAATTTCTTCCTGTGGAATGGCAAGATGACTGAGTGTCCAGGAGTGGCCAAATCCTAACTCAACTCATCTGGGCTTAGTCTCCATCCTCAGTCAAACTGCCCCTCAGACAATGAAACTTGAAACAAGGATTTGGGGACTTAGTCAAAGCTCGAGTTCTGCAGCTTCATAAATCCAAATCAATCTTTATGATTTCCCATGAAGTGCAGTCTTGCATATGATAACGACAGCTCTCATTTGCCATCCCAGCCAGAAACGATGTGGCTCGCTAAGTATGCTCTTTTCTGACTGTTGGGGTTTTTTTCATCTGTGTGCTACAGCGTTAAAATTCCAGCTGTGGTTTCTGCCCTACCCTTCTTTTCATTTGCCACTGCCTGTACATGTAGCTGAATTTTAATAAATTAAAAGAGTTCTTCCTAAGAACCCTTATTAACAGCTTACATGCTGTGCTGCACAGAACATGTAGCCTTGGCTGAAGATCCTTCATTCCAGCTTGAGACCTAGGACTTCAAAGCTCTTTGTCATACATTAACCATCTGGCAAAACAAGCACAGCAGTAAGATCTGCAGTCTGGCTGCAGGCACAAATGCTATTGTAGCTACTCTTTCCAGAGTGGATGGAACTTCTTCCCTAGCACTTTATGCTGAAGTAATTATTCTGAAAGTTGCAGCAAGTCTCACCAGCAGCGGAGTCACCAAGTAGAATCATAGAATAGAATCACAGAATCACTAGGGATTGGAAGGGACCTCGAAAGGTCATCTAGTCCAATCCCACCTGCCATGGGCAGGGACATCCCACCCTAGAACAGACTGGCCAGAGCCTCATCCAGCCCAGCCTTAAACACCTCCAGGGACGGGGCCTCAACCACCTCCCTGGGAAACCCATTCCAGGCTCTCACCACTCTCACACT
>JAOXOE010045512.1:0-37424 GCA_028565055.1 Phoeniculus purpureus | reverse complement strand
CCGCCGGCCTCACGCAGCTGCCCGGCCCCGCAGAGCGAGGGGGCGGGGGTCTGCGCCGCTAGCCTGACCCGTCTGCGAGGCTTCGCTCCTGGAGCAGGAAGCCCCGAAATGGACATGGGGGCGGAGGGGTTGGGGGGGAAAAGAGGGGGAGCTGGATGCGGCTTGTGCTCCAGGTGTCCGACAACCGCATCGCAGGACGAGCGTGGTGACCGGAGGCGGCGGTCGGGAGCCGGCAGTAGCAGGAGACCCTCTCCCCCACATAGGGTCAAGTCCAGGCGCTTATACCGCCGAATGCCCTTATCTGCAAGTGCAATTACCCCCGATGCTTCTGCCCTACAAACGCTTTTATCCCTAATTGTTTCTGCCCCTACAACCGTCACCGTCAAGAGTCTTTGCTTGCAGAAGGCCTTACGCCAAAACATCCCTGTCCTCTTTGCTTTTGTCTCGGTCTCCCTCACTCAGAAATGCCCTTCCTTCCAGACAGCTTCACCCCCAAGTGGCATCACCCTCAACTCTCCTTGCAATTGACTGCCCTCACCCCTAAACTCTTTTCTTTTCAGCTCAGGTTGGCTGAGCTTGGTGTTCCTCAGAACTGGCCCCTCTGTGGACCCTACGAACCAGCCAGAAAAGGCGCTTGGCTCCCTCCCTCTGCCAGCAGCAGTCCTCACATTGCTGATGTGACACTTGGTCCCCTGCAGGGCACTGCTGTGAAATGTGGAAATGACCCTTTCAGGCAGACTGCAAGTATTGCTCCCATTCGTCCATCAAAGGGTCCCCTGGCCTCAGGCACATCTCAGTGCTACAAAGTTGTAAAACTATTTTGGCATCTCTGCCCTCCCGGATCTGGCTAATGGGAATCGGTTTTGTGGTTCACACACAGGGGTTGTGTCTGCTGCACCCCACCCACCCCTGTATCTGTGCTGGGGAGCTGGCAACACATGTACGTTGCTTCTAGAAGTACCAGCACAACTATTGCGTGGTAGTAGGGTGGTAATATCTGGGGAAGCATTTGTTTGGTTCCCTGCGTCTCCTGACACAGCGCTGGACCTGTGTGTGTTTCTGAACCTATGTATATAGGTGAGTGAACTGAGCTACGTGAGTGAGATTGAGAGACACAGAAAAGCTACATCTTCCTTTATTTCTCTCTGAACTGCTTGATTTAAGAAGTTTGTGGAGTTCAAACTAATGGATGAAAGAAAGATGCTTGATATTGTAGAGTCACGAGACACTGTAAATAAAAAAGTGTGTTGGGACTCTGTGAGTCTGAGATACCTGCTTTTTGTGCTCATCCATGCCCCTTCCCAAGGCAGCAGGCTTTGGTTATTGATGTGGTGAGAAGCCCATGTTTGTATCAACATGGTGGTGCTGCACTGAAACAGTAAGGAACATTAAGATAATGGAGATGCCTATTGGTGGCACTGCTGGGTGTGTTTGGACCAGGATCCAGGGTTTGATTTTCCAGGATGATGAGCCCTTTGCTAGCTCTGTGGGAGCTCACAGTGCACTAAGGGACTGTTGCAGTGGCCTGCAAGCCATAGCTTTTGTGTGAGATACATGTCTGGCTCCAAACCCTTGGTGGCTGTCTTGCATTGCTAGGTGTGGTGGCAGCAAGCTGCATGACAAAGTGGCATATCAAAGGTTAGCACTGACTTTGGGTTCTGAAGACATCAGCAAAGCAAATGTTGTCGTCATTGCTCAGAAGGTCAGTGCTCAAAACCTCACTTCCTTTCCCCTCTCTATTCCCAGCTCTCTACAGCTACGTTTTCCCATAACTAGGTATAGGCCAGACATCCCTGGGTTTGTACATTCTGTAGATAAAAGGCCTGTTGAGGAAATTCCCAGTGCACTTCGATTTTTTGCCACTTTACTTCCTGCCTGAACTGTCTGTTCCTAGAAGTCTCTGAAGGTCTGACGCTGTTTTCTCAAGGAAAGCTCTTCATTTAAGTGGCCTGTTAACTGTTAATTGCTACTTTGTGCTGGCTATTTACTTGACTATCATGTCAAACCTGCTGTTCTGGTCTGGAGGCTACACTGGCTATCTGCTCTGATCTCTAAACAGCAGCTGCTTTCTGCTGTGTAGCTGAAGACCGAGGTAATATTTCTCTTCTTAATGCAAACTGACATTTCCTTGGATTCATGGATTTTGTTGAGCAAGCTGTGCCCCTTATATCTGCCTATATGGTATTCTCAACTTCAGCCTATACGGTATTCTCAACTTCCCCGGGACTTAATATTCAAAGAATTTTATTGTTCCAAGTTCTTCCATGTGTTTAGAAGACAAAAACGTGTAAAGCTGGGTAAAACAAGGAGTAGATAGGCATTTAACAGTCGAGCAGGAACTCTGATTCTGAAACTACAGCCATGGAATTGTCAGTGTAATCAAGGCTTGAACTGTTAAGGCTTACCAGGCCGACTGCAAGCTGGGAGAAGGTCATATATCCCAAGGGTTGTCTTGAAGTCTGTGCAATTAATGCAACACTGGCAGTTCCAGTGAAATCCCAGCCGTAGAAACAGTTCCCTTCCTGTATTTAGTAACATTAGGTTCTGTTTTCTGGTTAGCCGTGTTTATGAAACCAGTGCCCTGTTTTGGCACAGTCACTGCCAGAAACAATAAGAAAATGCTGACAGAATATATATAATTTTCTCTCAGGCTGGAGAAGTCATTAATGGGGCAGGTTGCCTTTTGGTGTCTGTAGCTTTTTGATTAGTGAGTGTTCATTTGGGTATTGAGAGAAGAAGAGACCTCTCAAATGATACTGAAAGTCTCTCTCTGTTATGTAACAGGATGAAATTCTCAGGCTGTCATTGGACAGTGAGATGTTCTGATACTAATATATATTTTGGAGCTCTGCACAAAATGAGGATTTCATGCATAGGCAACACAGTGACAAATCATATCCTGTGTGACCTTGTGCTTATGGTATAAAGTTGCATAATAATACATTCTGCTAAATTCATATACAAAATAAATAGAACATAACTAGTTTTTATGCTAATGGCAATTTTTTTTTTTCAATTTTGAGCACCTTTTGTGCTAAGACCTCAAGGCAGATTACAGGTAGGAGTAAATCAAGCTCCACAGCACTATTGTGAATTTTTGTATTATCATTCAGAGGGCATTTTCAGAGACTATTATTCAGAGACTGTCTTTCTTAATGAATGTTATTTAATTTTATGTTATTTTTCTGATTTGCCTATTTTCTGACACTGTTCTCTCTCACCATATGTTAACAATAAAATATGATTTTATGAAACCAAAAGAAATACTTTCTTTTAGGCCACAAGAATGGACAGATCTTTCAAGGCTAAAAGGGGCAACAATACCAATTGTGATTCCTCGGGGAATTAGCAGGAATTTGTCAGGATGTATTTTATGTGGCTGGAACATAAAGTAAATTTGGGATCTCTGTGATGTAGCTGTAGGTGAAACCTAAATTATTTAATTTCATTAGAATCACAAAGGATCAGGTTTTCAAAAAGTGCTGATCACTGGCTTCATTCTATTGTCATTGGTGTCTGTGGTGAAAGTGCTGTTTTCCCCAGTGAGAGACCATTGAGGCCACTGAGGAGTGCTTTCACAGTGCTGTCCTTTGTATTTGTAGAGTGTGAGTCGAATCTTGCATTCTTCATACTCCAACGTGTGTTTCTTACAAACTTCAGCTCAGGATCCCCTTCTCCTTGTATCCTTGTATGTGGAGATAGGGCAGCATTTCTGGGATAAGGATCCAGCTCGTAATGTTCTTTAGCTGCTTTTTCTCTATTGATGTCAGTGGGGTTGTATGGGCAGTCAGTTAGTGCAGAATTTACTCTGACTTATTAATGGATATTTACAACCTTAATTCCAGTTTAACAGAATGTCTTGGGTGGAACATTTACAGAAAGAGCATGTGGAAAAATTATCGCTGCATGTATTAAGCACAAAGAAAGCATCCCCATTCTGCTGTGTAGGAGAAACTGACAAAACAGAGCACATTACAAGAAACTATCTTTTTCATTAAGTCTGCACAGAATTAGGATTTAACGCATGGGCAGCACAGTCAGTCCCAGCGGTTTAGTGCCCATAATCCTACCTTGCAAATGGCTTCACAATAATAATTACTGCTACAAAACGTACACTGCCTCCAATTTTGGCATGTCTACTTCACACATAACTAATTGCACACACAGAAGGCAAGATCTTATTTTCCCAGCCACCTAGTTCCAGAAGTGCAGCAATGTTAACACTCCCCTAAGGGTCCTAGTCTCCGACCAATGACTTTCCGCTCTGCCTGATTTTGCCACAGCACTGCAAAGCATGTGTGGCAGCCTTTGCTTTGGCATGCTCACACTATCCCTGGACATTAAGGTACTATGACATGAATATATATTTGTGAGCTTTGCACAAAGTGAGGATTTCACGCATAAGCAACATAGTGTGACGAATAGTATCCAGCATGACCTTGCAAATGCAGTCTGAGCTCCAAAATAAACAGCTCAAAAGAGCAAGAAGTACAGCAGATTCTCAGGTTCTGAAAGGAAATCCTGCCCTGTTTCAAGCCTGTAGTGAGTAGCATGCAAGTCTTCCCTACAGGTTCCCAAAATTTACCTGCTTTATACAGGCTCTGAGAAACAATCTTTCCAACTACTTTTAGAAAGGCAAGGTTATTATTACAGAAACTCTAATCATCAGTGGCATTCAATACAGAGGGCTGAAAATCCTCTCTGTTGCTGGAGATTTCAAAGCTCCCGCGTTCCAGATGTGGAGTGTTTGTTCTCATTCCACCAGGGACTCAATTTTTCACTTCTTTAGGCCATAGTTCCTATCTCCTATAAATTTTGTTGCCAGATTCTTTCTCTTGCTAAATGAACATTATGTTTGGATCAAACAGCTTTTTTCTGCCTTTCAAAAATTGATGGTGGGACCTTTCTAAAGATGAAAAGAATACCTGTGTTCCTGATACCTATAGAAAATGTCTTACACCTCTCCTTTCTGCAGGTTAGAACAACCTGGTACAGTCTGGCCCCTTGTCAGATGTGGCCATGAGTATGGGCAACCAGACCCCTGTGGAGGAGACAGAAGAGGCTGCAGAGCCTGTTGGTGCAGTCAGAGGCCATACTAGTTGCATGTAATAAAAGCGTTACTTACGCACATTATCACAGATGTGTGTTATTCAGCGTATTTTTTTCATTCTTTCTTGTTCAGAATTTCAGTGGGTTTTATCAACTTTTTAGGCATAAAACTGAGTCTGCAGTTGTGGGCTTTTCTTGGAGCATGAAGCTCTATTGCAACAACCCAGGAAGGGATCTCTAGAGGCCATCTTCCAGTCTCAAAGTCAGGATAGCTGTGCGCTTACTGGTGAAAGTTTGTTCATTCCATTCTTAAAAACTTCTTGCAACAAAGATATGCAGTCTTCCTGGGCAACCCATTGCCCTGTGTCTCCCTTGGCATACTGAATACCGTTACTACTATTCCTATCTAAATTGGACAAAGAGGAGTGTATTCACTCATCTCTGTCTTTCCATGTGTCTGGAGAATTTTGCCATGTTCTTGCCAGTCATCTCCTCTAGGGAGTAAGCAATCTCAGTTTCTTCCCCTGTTCTTCAGAGACGAAGTTCCAGACTCCTCCCAGTTAGTCCATAGCCATCCCAAAGGCTTGACCTGACGCTGGGCTCAGTCTGACCCCAGCCAATGGCCTACCGTCTCTCATTAGAATGGGTAAGGTTTTGTTTTATTAGTACTCTTGTTTAAATATTCCTGTATAGTGTTTTCTATTTAGATTCAGTTCTTAGGGCTTTATTATTATGTGAAACTTGTAGACTATGGAGATTCATAACAATGAATCATACAGATATCTGACTATGGCTAGGTTGAAGTGTAACACAGCCCCACACTGTGTAACTGTCCTCTATATTTACAAAAATAAGTTCTTTCAATTCTGCTTTTTGCTATGGTCTGTTAGGAAAATCATGCCTAAATGTTAGAATTATTGATGTGTAGATGCAGACACAGCAGCTCATCTATTTGGTGCATTCATTTTGACCTAAGAGTACATTAATTTTACTTCTTAAATTGTGAGGGTTGGGATATTCATAACTGTTTGCAGAGCACCCAGAATTCCTCTCTGGTTGGGGCCTATGAGTAGTTTAAAAATGTAAATATTTAATGATGATGGTAATTACCCTTTTTCAGAATAATGATGTCTTTTGAAGCTCCATCTTGGATGAGTGAAACCCTCTGAATTTTTTTCCCACTACTTTGAAGAATATTCTCTCATTATCAGAAGCATTTCTGGAATTCATACTTTCGTGTATTGCAAACATGCCACACTTCATCAATTACGTAACTACTCCAACCTGTCTCCTGCTGCAGCCATACAGAAATCAGAATGTCGCTGACATGCCTGAATATGCTGTGTGGATGTTTCCACCTCAGTGTTTAGTTCAGAATCTGAATGATGTTTGGGAGGGATCAGGCCCACTTTCAGCACTTTGATTCTCGTTACAGAGTGGTCTTCCCAAACAAAAACCGGATTCTTCTAGGTTCCAGCTACTTGGGAGTATTTCTTCTGTGGGACTAGACCAGAACTAGCCTGTAGTAAACCATCTGAAAAGTAGGTAATATGGACATTGAGTTCTAAGCATCATTTTGGTTTGCAAATCATGTCGTTTCCCTGCCTTATCTGCTAATGTCAACATGATCCTTGGGTTTAGAGCTGAGAAGCCATTAGGAAATAACCCCCCCACTGATTGCATTACACTAAGGTCACTGCTTTCCTGAAAAGTCTCCAAGGGGTATTCTACCAGCTTCTAACCCCTAGCCGCAGTGAAATATACTCTACTTTTATTAAAATTCTGAAAGAAATGACAGTAGGGTTTTATTTTAATGGCATTTATGAATCCTTGTGGAAAAGGCCAATTAATGGAACTATTTGTGGAGCCCTTTGCTTGATTTTCATTTTCTGACCCTGTGGCAAGATACCTAGCAAGGCAAAGCCTTCACGTTATGTATATGACACTGCAGCCATGCAGAGAGGTACTTTGAGTGACCTATGAAAACTTGACAGAATATTGACTATATGGTATCCATTTAAAAATGGCTGTCATGATGTATTGACAGCAGCACTACCAAATAAATAATACATATTTTTAAAATTTCTGTAATTACATGTTTACCCAGTAGGCCAGAACAGCTCTGTCTCAAGGAGCCGTTGCAGTCTGAGTAAATAATACATGTTTTAAAGTCCATAATTACATATTTAAACGATAGACTATCGAGGAAATAATGCACATTTTAAAAAGTCCATAATTACATATTTACATGATAGTCTGTAAATTCAGTAATTACTTATTTACACAATAGACCATAGCAGCTGTTACAGTCTATTATGGTAACTCTCATAGAATTATATTATAGATTTTTTTGTAACTTAAAAAATAAGTATATTTAACCGGAAAATTGTATTGTTAGTCTTAAAAAAACCCCATAAAGCCTCCAAGATAAGGAAATGTGCATGAAGGTAAAAATTTAGAGTAATACAGAGGTAGAAAGATTCTTATCCCTTCGGTGCTAAATGTCTTTTGTTAGCCTGAGCAGCTTAGGATTCCTCATTAATTTCAGAATTTATTTAGGTAGCTGAAATATAAATATGCAGCGTTATACGATTATATGTTTCCTTATTGTCATGTAGACGTTCAATTTGGATAAGCATGTGGGATTCTTAAAATGCTTTAGTGCCTGTTCTGCTCTTATTAAAATCAGTGATAAAACTTCCATCAACCTGGGTTTCACAAATCATTTATACAGAGGACAGCACTTAAACATATACTTGAAATCAATGGCACTTAAGCATCTTTTAAAAATAAGCACATACTTAAGGACTCTCATGAATTCTGATGGACCGAAACATATGATTAAATGCTTTCTTGAATTGGGATACTGTGTTCCATGAAGGCAGACTTGGAACCTTCCACATACGTGGCTTGTTGGTGGGCCCCGAGATTGTAATTGTGCGTGATGTGGGTTCTCCCCGAGGAAAAGCTTTTTTAGCAAGTTTAACCACACACACGTGTGTGTAAAGATCAGTGCAAATGCATTGCTGCTTCTTTGTTCTTTGAAGAGATTCATGAATTGAGAATTCATCCAGTGTTTTCCATAGCTCAGCTGCTGAATTTATTCCTCGTGTTAAAGACTGGATCAATACACCTAAATGAGACTCCTGTCCATAATTACTACTAAATAGCAGGGCTAAATCAAGCAAGTCAGAATCTGACATTTAGCTCAGCTGGACCTTATGCATTTAGTAACGGAACAAAGTATGAGAGAAACCTTTGATCCTCACTGTTAGTTTCATTAAAACATTTGAATTAAGAGAGTTTGAACTGTTGGGAGCCCATTTATAGACATACCTTAAAATGTAATGAAATACGAATATGGTTTCACGGTGGTTTGAGGTCGAGGTGTTCAGCTGCACTATATAGGTTGGTCACATATTTTGTCTGAAAGTATCAGGTAAAGGGCCAAAGGTTTTGTCTTTCCTTGGCTATCAAATAGCATTGAATTTAGTAAAGAGGTATCTATTCAGAACTAAAGAAGAGGTTTTATCAAGTAAAGCATGCAAAATCTGACTAATGCAGAGAAAGGAAAGCCTCAAGAAGATGTATTTCTGATATATTTTGCTATGAGACTTCCCTGATATTTTTACTGACACCAGCACACCCAAGTGACCTTGAACTTCAAAGGCCAAAGGGAAAGTCAATAACAACCCTTTGTTAAAAGCTCAAAGCTGGTAGAATTAATTATTAAATAGCAGAAGCTTAATTCATCTCTCCTGCATGGTGCTTTTTACCTGTGTAAACCAGATAAATAGTAGTTACCTGAGTAGTGAGTCTTTGGAACCAGCAAATGAAAACAAGGGATCAGAGGAAATAAGAACCAAAAGTGACAGCAAAAACTTGTGGTTATGCAGGAACCACATGTAAATGTTTTAAATTTAAAGGCATCTTCATTTTTTCCATTCTCTACAACTAATTCTTGCATTTGAGAAGTGACAAATAGAAGACATCTCAGTCTTGCTGGATACTCAGTGAAATGAGAATAACCGGTCCTCTTTCTGTAAGTTCTGTGCCTGTGAAACCGACAATGTGTCTCTGTCATTTTTCTACTCTTTTTCCCATCAGAGAATGTAAATATTCACTGGTTTTCTAACACCTCTGAGCTTTACGCTTGAGTTAATGTACAGGAGTTGTCACCTTTTACATGTGCATCCTAATCCTGCAAGTTACTCAGACACTTTGAAGGTTTTGCATATCTTCAGGTTTTCACCAGGCAAAAGTTGTGTGCCAGAGCTTCTGTTATATATTAGCATTGAATAAAGGTCTGGTGTTTGCATGACTGTGGCAGTTCTCTAAGAACTTTGACCTGAGGTTGGATACATCTGGAAGCACACAATACAAATTTGCACAAATAAACATGATGTGTTGCACGAATCCAAGCTATATAAAGGCAAACTTTTATTACCATGTGCCTTTTGGGGCACAATCCAGCTTATTTTATTGTGAAACATCCTACTGGGGAGCCAGCACAGGGAGTATTACATGGAGGCAGGCGGATTCCAGCACATTACAGTTGCCAATAAACAGTGCTGTGCACTTGTAATTTTGTTAGTTGTCAGAAGTAATTTAAATTCTTCAATTATCAATGAGTAATTCTATGAGAAGTGTTTCTAGGAAAAGTTTAATCCCAGCTGGATTGACACAAGAATTTCTCCTTCAGAGACAGATACATTTAATTAATAGTAATTTGTCTCACATGGTATTTTGGAATGTTCTTGAAAAATTGGATTTGAGGCTAAAATGAGACTTCATTGCTGTCTTCACATACGTGATGGGAGAGTACATGTCTCTTTGAGAAGACAGAGCCACAGTTTTCTTAGAGGTGCCCGGTGTAAGGGAAAGGTAACAGACGCAATTTCCCAACAGTGGAACAATTAGGAAGAATTTATTACAGCAAGGTTGGTCAAACACTGGAGCAAGTTACCCAGACAGACTGAAATCTCTAACCTTGGCCATTGTTTGCACTGCATCACGGATTGTCTCCTTTAGGAGGCTGTAGATGTGGGGCAGGATTTGGCCATGGTGCATCACCATCTTGCTTCTATTCTATGGAGAGCTTTCAGATTAAAATATGTTATGCTGCATAAAAATAAGCTGTTGCTATCACTAGTTTGTAGTGGTCCTCATTTGTGAGAGAAAAGCGAGTGATTACATCACTTGACAGCTATGATGACAAATATGTATTTGTCAGAAATAGTTATTTACTTTATATGCACTTGTTAGTTGTCTTTTATTGCTTTTTTTATTATAATGGGTCCTGAGTACAGAGACAGATTTCTTCCCTGCAGTGTTAACTACAGTAAGAGGTACCATTATGGAATGTCATCTACTGCCTCTCATAATGATAAATATTTCTGAGACAAAACATTGTGAAAACCTATATGTATAAATTCCTCTATCCCAGCTATTAGGATAAAGAGTAAAAATTTAGCTTACTGGGGATTTGTCAGCAACTCCTTAATGCCAGAGAACACCTCCTTCCCTGTACTGTCTTTTCTATAATTTGCTTGCTGTCCTTTAAGATCTTTGAGCAGTGTATCTTTTCCACATAGGCTAATGTTTTGCATCTGGTGATGCCAGGTAGCGCTGAGGACCACCACAAGGAAGAAATGGCCATTCCTTAGATTTTTTTTTTCTCAGTCCTTTGTACTCTGTTACATTTAAGAACCCAAGAATGGAATACAGGGCTCTGGAAGTGGGAATCACATTCCGCAGCACAGTTGGTCAAGAAGGACTATATTATAACAGGTGGATTAATGGGGAGAAACTAAAGGGCTTTCTGAAGGTGTCCCTGGGAGGAAGGTAATATGGGATCTGAGGAAGTCTACCTACTTTGTCCATGGGTTAGTCAAGAAAAAACGGTACAGCTTGGCAAAGAGAGTTATTTTCCTTCTGTCTCAAATGTATTCTGAGAGCTGAATTTGATGAATTTCAGTGTTCATCAAAGCCAAGGAAGTTTTACTGTAGCTTGAACTACAGTGAGAGACGGTGTGGAAAGGTGTTACGCAAGCAAGCCTTCACAGCAGCATTAATGGACCTCAAACCTGACCTGCCGCACCCCTTCAGTGAACTGTCAGGCCTCTCTAGTTCAAAGAATATAAAGGGGAATTGGGCTGTAGTTAACGGGTTTGTCTGTTGTGTGGAGTCTTGACTCTTTCTTTTAAAGGGTGTTGGAGAGATATCAAGCAGAGGACTAATATAAGGGCTAATCCAAGGAGCAGGAAGGATGTCATGTGAGACAAAGTGACCATAGCTAAGAACTTTCCATGGCAGCTGAAACGAAGAGCTGTAGTTCTGCCCTGCTGAGCATTGCAGAGGTGTAAATGGTCAATTAAAACGGGAAAAAAAAATCAGAGAACTTTTGCATACAATACATTCTATTTACATGCAATAATTGTTACCTTTTCTCTTGACTCTTGTTCAGTTTGTATGGCTTTTGTTCAAAGGTTTTAAAATGCAGCCGAACACCTCTTTGGAAACATAATCCTTAAATAGGTCTGGTTTTAGTCTTGATAGTTTCATGGTTATGCATCTAAAATAATGATATCAATAACAAAAAATAGATGCTTTGATAGTAGTAGCAATACATGTTAAATGCTAGATATTTGTGTTGTTCAGGACACAAGCGTGAAAGTCAGACATTCGTATTTTAGATCTAAATCTTAGATCTTTCTTAGATAAAAAAGATTCTGAGCGAAAGATTAAAGTAAGTAATAGTGTAAGACCTACTGATATTCACAAGCCTGTGTTCTCACATACTCCAGCCCAGAGTCTTCAGACAATCACAGCATACTTTTAATGAGTGCTGGTAAATTGTTGATACACTCCAAACAGTTTTGTATGAAAGCAGCTGTATATCAAACCCATGCAAATGACTAATGTCTGCTTTGAGGTTGGTTTGAAATTTGGCACATCTGCATCTTCAGCTATCGTGTAATTTCACAACTATATTTATATTCAGTCAATGGTCAACATCAGCTTTTGTGATAGTTCCTGTAATATTTCTGAATACTATTATAATAACTTCTCCATCACCCGCACCTTTTAATGATTCATAAATTCCTTGATTTCTATGAACAGCAAACTATAATAGCACTATAATCAGGACAGCATGCGAAGGTAGACTGCCTGACTACCTCCAGCTTTCCTTCATTGCCTGACTAAATTGTTCAAAATGAGGTTTCCGCTACAATTTGAAACAAGGAACTTCTGAGTTCAATGCGAATACCAGTGAAGGAGACCAAGCTGAAAATTAAAAAGCAAAATAGACAATAGCATGTAACAGATTTCAAATCAGGTAAATGCAAGGGCATTCACTGTCTAACAGGCATGTTATTGCCTACACCATCATTTCTCTTCTCCCTCTTTTAGTAATTTGGTCCTTTTAACTAACAGTTTCCCCATCCACTGCCTATGCCTTGTACACGTATGCACGCTGCCACAGTGGTACTTTGCAGTAACTTATTCTGTGATGGTTTAACAGCTTCATTTGAAACTAAAAAGGGACTTCTGTGAATCAGGTTATGTGATAAATACTGATTTTCAGTCAGTTCACTTTGTTCTCCACATACCAGGACTAAATCAGTCCCTTAAAACTGCAATGAGTGTAACATCATGAACATGACAGAAAAGTCAGAGGTCTCTGTGCATTTTTCTACTGGAGTTTGTTTTTTCCTCCTAAGTTTTTAAAAAACTGTCTTGCTCTGAAGATTAGGCACGGGATGCAAAAGCTTTTCTAGAAACTGGTGATATACTTTAATTTTATTTCATCTCAGTATCCATTGAAAGCTTGTGAGTGTCAGCTGGCCAGTCTATGCTTGAAAACTGACTATTTTTCGTATTAATTTTTCTTTCTCATCTAGAGGATAGGTGTGTTTATGTTCATACATAAGCCTGCGCCACTCTGCTTTGTGATGAGATGTGCTATGTACAGAAACAAAGAGCTGTCTATGTGATCCTCTCACAAGCTGGTAAAGCATTAAAAAATGCTTTACCTTTGTTGGTCAGAGTTCATTCTGTGTGGATTGATTCTTCAGATGTGCTCAGAGCTGGCCTAACTCTGCATCTGTTCAAGTCAATGGGAATTCTGCTATTAGCAGCAGAATTAGGCTACCTGAGTAGTTCTGAACATCACACACTTCATATTTTCTTTATTATTTTCTTATTGCATTGACAGTGGTGAAGAAAACCACGGATTTCTGTAAGGTTTGGGCCAATCCCCAAGATCCCTGGCTACACTTGCATGTTCTCATATCATCACACTTGCAATTTTGCTCTGGGGTTTTAAAAGACTGTTTTGTTTTCTTAATTCTTCTAATGTTCTGAAGGTTTGCTTCTCACCTCTGGTGAAAATGAGAAAATTGAAATTAGTGAAATACATCAGCGTGAGATACTTGAGTATTATGCCTTTCTAGGGTACAGCCTCTTTGCTTGTTATTTGCTGCTAGTTTTATTAGCGTAAATTTGTCTACAATGAGTGAATTTGTCTACACATCTGCTTGCTCTGTCGGAGTGTACTTCATTCATTCTGAATTCCATCCTCTTTCTTTTCATTGACTAGCCTTGCAGTTTTTCCTTTTCAAACATACCCCGTTGTCTTACTCATTGTTCCCACACTTCCTGACCTTGTAGATTAGTCTTCTGTGTATTAATCTATCAGAAGCTTTTCTAAACAGTATATATCACCATATATGCTCGTACCTTCCATTATGATCAATAATTTGTAATTCTTCTTTAAAAAGTGCTGAGGGCATTTTTAGGCATGATATCTTTTTGGTGAGCCATGCTAGCAATTTCTTTTGCAGCTATACAAACTCTTAATTGCATTGTTTCCTGAACGAATAATGTTTGGAGAGTATGACATGGGTGTGAAGTCAGGGTTTTCTATTTTTCTAGATGGTGATTATTGCTAACCTCTCTTCAGTCCTGCTCGTATTTCTAAACAGGTTTTAAATATATCTGCTAATGATTCCTCCATCTCTTCTGACATATCTTTCTGAACTCTGAATTAATTCTGTCTATTCCTGGAGTTATGTCAACCTTCAGACTTTCTAATTTCTTGATGAGCTGTTCTGGCACATTACTGATTTTCTTTGGTGTTTATTCTTCTTCCCCCAGGAAATTTATATCTGAATCTGTCATCAGTCCCAACCTTTTTTATGGACAATAAAGTAGAGTGTTCATTTTTAAGCAGTCTCTCCTTCCTGTTCCTAAACTGCCATTTGCCATTTCATAGGTGTACCTCTGTTTGTCTCAGTGACCTTATGCTCTTTATATGCTCAAAACCCACCCCACTCTTTATTTACCATTTCCGCACCTTACGTGAACTTTTCCTTTCGTTTTTCTCCTTTGATTTCCTGATCACTTTGTTAACCGTCTTTTAAGATCACACTATAATCTTGCTAGTTTTCTTCCCTCTCTATATTTTTATAGGTGAAATATGACTTTTTCTTAAGTTAATTTTCTTGCATTTTCCTCTTCATCCACAATACATGTTTTACCACGCAGTGTTCTGATGCTAAATAGCGCATGTAACCTTTGGGCATGTAATAATTGACTTTCAGTACTTTCCATTTCCTTCCCTTTTCTTCTGGAGCTGTTCTCCATTCGGTCTCACCCACAGTTTCAGTAATTCTCTTCGCTGCATTCAGAGGTTTAATTTTTTTTGTGTGGATATATTTTTGTTGTATATGTCATCTTAATTAAAACCGTAACTAAATTTTCACTACCGCTGAACTGCTTTCATTTATGTCCTCTTCTGTATAAATCCCAGGTGAAGCAGTAATTCCTGCTCTCATTCATTTATACATTCTTTAAAGAGACAATCCTGTCTATAAAATGTGTTTAAAAGAAGTTGTAAAAGCTGCTGATGGACTAGATTTTAACCTACGGTTCTGTGTCTGTCCAAGGGGAGAGGAAAACACGGAATCATAGAGGCAGGCTGCATAGGGCAGCACAGCCAGTATGTTTCTGCACACACTCCAGCCCCAGCCGTGTGCCCACAAAGGGTGGGATTTTCCTGCCTGGCTTGCCTGGGCAATGCTGTGCTGCACAATGGGAGCTTGCCGCAGCTTCAGAATGGTGACCGTCTGGCAGTATAGGGCACCCCTGGTCTCTGAAGGGGACACACTCTGTGAGCACTGACAAATGCAAATGAATGTTGGTATGTCCCTTTGACAGAGCTGGGCATCCTCGCTGCACCAGTAACTGCTTTTAGCTCTCTTGGCTCTAAAACACTGCTTTTATAGAGTTGTTCATAGAAATCTGAAGTTGGACTTTAACAATAGGTCTCCAGCCTTGCTGACAGGAAAAGTAATTTATTTTGCAGTCTCTTCACATATAGTAGATTCTGTCCTTCTTCTGCACTTTGCTATACAGTGTTAATGACTGGCACTTAAATACTTTACAAATTGAATTGCACTTGTATGAGAAACTGGGTTGATAAAATAAATTACTGTATCTTATAGGTTAAGGTTTTGGTTCTGCAATTGTAGCTGTTACAAATTACCTAAAACTCTTTTTATATTGCATTTTACAGGGCTACATTTTACAACTACTCTAATAAAAAATTCTATACAAAAATTGTTTGATATTAATAGTAATCATTAACAACTTGATAGATTCTTGTTAAGTATATTTGCAGTACATTTAATCTTATTAAACTCAGCTCTGAGTTGTTTCTTCTGAATATTATGGCTCTTTATGAAGCTGGCAGTATAAAGAAGAGATTTCAACCATTTTCAACCAAGAATTAGGTTTAGCTTAATGGATCAATTCTTTTCTTATTAAACTGAGTCTGACCAATGCCAAGTAATACATTCAGCATTGATCTTTGTCTCACCCTGCTGTAGCTTGTGTTCTCTTTATGTACATGAAAAATAAGGTGCCAAGAACGAAAACAATGCCTGTATAATACAAATATAGAATTTTTCAGACTTCCATTCTGCTTATCCTTTCAGTTTGTTATTAATGTCTTGTTCAATGCTTTTCTGAAATGCATTTTTTAAAAGAACTTTTATTTCCATAAAGGCTATTTTTCCACTCCTGTAATTAATAAAAAGCAAAACAAATAGTAATAGAAGTGAAAGTCCATGTAGGGATATCTCATTCACTTTCAGAAGGGCTACGTGTATCTGTTTGGTTTCTATATGTATGAAGCTTACACAGTGAAGTTTAATCTCTAAATGAAGGGGATCTTCTTCACAAGTAATCTGAAGCAGGGGACTCTTGGTCTGCATTTATAAAAATAATTTTATTAAAGCTGAATTCTGAAGATTTCACAAAACTGGAAACATGATAGTGCAGATAACGATAGAGCTTGAGATGATCTCAGTGTTTCCGCTAAAATGTGCTTTTGCATGCTTTAAAGTTCAGAGATAAATACTTTGTGAAGCTTTCAATTTTGCACTGGAATTCCATGAGAACTTTGGATTTTTTTTTTTACATTTTTCATTTTTTAATTTCTTATTCATTGTACTAAAATCTCATTCAGGGTCAGTTTCCACTTAGAAACACACACTGAGTTTTGTTTACACTACGGACCTTTTTCAGCATTCTAAGTGTGCCCAGTGGATGGATTTTAAATGTAAGTGTGGGCATAGTGTGTAAGTAATGTCATATAAAACCTTACCTTATTTTTCTGTATCCAGAATTGCTTTTGCAGGTTTCTGAATGCAAATAGTGAAATAAAAGGACAGAACCATACACTTAGAATGCCAGATCAGTATTTACTGGTTTTTCCTTGTACTGGTAAATTTTAAATGCTTTTCTCATTTTGCATTTTGAAAATGTGACGTATTTTCAAAATAGTCCAGATATTCAAAAATGCTTATTTGATGTGTCCTGTACAAAGTACTGATTATATAAAGAAAGACATTATTGGGGGGTAAAGATGCCAGCTGCTTTCTGCATATGTATTTACAATCATATTTGTTCTTAGAAGGCATGATTCTGAGTATGTATTTGTACAGCTGATCTACACTGTATACTTGGTTGCCTCTTTTATATAACAGAATATGTTATCAGACAGGGGATCTAGAACATTCAGTGAAAAAATTACAGACTTCCATCTTGGTAATTAAATATCTACCTCTTTGTGAGCTTGCTACTAGAAAGCAAAATAATCACAGTGCTCCCATAAATCCAAAATTCCATCCTGTAGAGGGCAATGGTATACATAAACTTAATGTCGGGTGCTTGTTACCACACATAACAAGCAGCTGACAGCTGTAAATCCTTCCAAAGTCTGTAATATGGTCTAGACCTAAATATGAACTTGTGTGCTTTTTTTTAGATATGTGTTCATTTAAAAGTTGGGTGTTTGTGTTTTTATAAATCTATTTGTGGAGTTAATAAATTACAGAAAATATTTAAACACTAAGGACTAGTCCCTTCCAATCCCTAACGATTCTATGACTAAAATCTTGAAAGGAGATTAAAGAGTATGGTGCCCAAATTCCAGTGAAATTGAATGGTTTTGTTTAAAAATCCCAGCATTTAAAATTTGAAAGAGTATCAAGCGTGTCTGTACAGGACACTTCAATTGAAATGGATGGGGTTTAATGTTGAATGACTTTTGTGGCTTAGAATGGCTACAGGACACTTTGACTATGTATGTACAAAAGTCACAAATACAGAAGGTTAAAATGAGTTAGAGATGAATTTAGACTTCTATTTTGTTTTTTCATATTCAAGCTTTACAGTATTTCAATGACAATAAACTCTGGAGTATTTTTCTCATCAGTCACTCCTACCTGTGCATCACTGGTTTTAGGCATAGACACAGTACAGATACAGCTTTATTATCAGTAGTAGCTTATCTCTACATCAATATTGGTAGAGTATCCATAAAGGTTTTGTTGAGTTGCTTGGGAAACTTTGCTGGGACAGACGGGAAGGTCTTTCTGTTGGAAAACTTTTTTTTCTGTCAGATAACTTTTTTTCTGTCTGGGTTATAAGCTTTTTCACTAGAGTATATATGTCACGGAGATTTGTACATTCCCATTCAACAAAAGTGTCTCCAGCTGCTCAAGCTCAGCAGATAGAGGGACGTGACTAAGACCAAGTCATAGAATCACAGAATTGGTTAGGTTGGGAAAGACCTTTAAGATCATTGAGTCCAACCATTACCTAATTCTATTAAGCCCACCACTACACCATGTTCTTAAGCTCCAAATCTACATGACTTTTAAACACATGCAGGGATGGCAATTCAGCTCCCTCCCTGAGCAGCCTGTTCCAAGGTCTGATGACCCTTTCAGTAAAGAAGTTTTTCCTGTCGTCTAACCTAAACTTCCTCTGGCACAACTTCCAGCCACTTCCTCTTGTTCTATCACTTGCTACTTGTGATAAGAGACCAAAACCCACTTCACTACAACCTCCTTTCAGGTAATTGTAAACAGCAATAAGGTCTCCCCTCAGTGTCCTGTCTTCAGACTAAATAGTCCCAGCTTCCTTAGCCGCTCATCATAAGGCTTGTTCTCAGACCATTCACCAACCTTGTTGCTCTTCTTTGGACGCACTCCAGCATCCCTTTTGTATGCCAAGGTGCCCAAAACTGAACCCAGTACTCAAGGTGTGGCCTCACCAGTGCCAAGTACTATTTCTGATGCAAGCCAAAATGCCATTGGCCTTCTTGGCCACCTGAGCTCACTGCTGGCTCCTATTTAGCTGATGATCAATCAATATTCTCACATAATTTTCTGTGAAGAAGCTTTCCAGCCACTCTCTCACAAGCCTGTAACATTGCACTGGGTTGTTGTGACCCAAGTGCTGGACCCAGCACTTGGCCTTGTTGAAGCTCATACAATTGGCCTTGACCCATTCATCCAGCCTGTTGAAATCGTTCTGTAGAGCCTCTCTATGAGTCAGTTAAGGTTTTATCTGAGCTATGATACAATCTGTTCTTGTAAGCCACTCTCTTTCGTGTAGCAGAATAATAGTTTTGCCTTTCACTGCAGGTAAACAGCTGCTTGGTTTTTGTCAGCGGAGTTCACTTTTTCAGCTGTCTTGAATTAGCAGCTATTGGTATAGTTGGGCTGCTGAAAGATAGCTCTGGTGAACATTTGCTTTCATTAAGAATTTTTAGATGTTTGCAAAAGTAGCTTCATTTCAAAGAGACTGCACACCCTGGGATTTCCTGCTGACACTGCATTTTTTCATTTTAGCTCCTCTTTGTTTTAGTTTTCTTCATTCCAATTTAAAACGAGTCCCTGCCCATTGCCATTCCCAGCAGTGTTTATTTTGCCCAGAGACAGAGACCTGCTGTCTTTCTCTGACACAGACCTGTGTCACAAGGGGTCTGTGTTAATGTACTCCCAAGGCAGGCTGACTGCGTCACCCCTCATTTTGTTGTCTTGCAGCGTATTTGTAGAGTATTTGAAAAGTTAAGTATGCTGCAGTAAGTGAAAGAGGACAACTCCATCATGTTTGTTGAGTACAATGTAAGTAAGTAAATGGTGTAAGTAAAAGGTGACATATTTTCCCTTCTGTGCTTAGGTATATATCTGTAAACCTAAGCTCATAGCCTTGATCTGATTTATAAAAAATTAATGCATAGTTTTGGCTGTTAAGTAAAGGCCAGGGATTTCACCTGTGTGCACTTTGAACATTATTCAGCTGCTCTAGCCAGTGAGCATTCCCGGTTGTTTATGCCCTGGTCCCCTTCAGCTGACTGATCTACCTGAAACAGCAGCCTCAACCAAAAGAAAAGAACATGAAACTAGAGAACTGAAAGACGGGAGGGAAAGCTTATTTAACCTAGTCAAGGGACCTTGGCACTGGGTGCAGGAGATCCAAACCTGGCTTCTTCTCTGCTGACAATGTCTGTGCTGTCTCCGGGATAGAAACTTCGAAGGTCTCCTGTAAGCCAAGAGCAAACTGCAGCAACTGTGTTTTGCCATCCCCACTGTTAGCTCTGGAGTACACACATATGTGTCTCAGAAGTCAGAACAGATGACGAACTATTGTTTTGAATAATTAAATCTTGTGGGTGTCTCTATTGCCATTCTCTTTAACCTCCTTTGTTTACATCAGAACACTCTCCTGAAGTTTTCTGTACAAGCGTGTCTGGAGAAGAGCATTACTTTGTTCTGTACTGTGTGCGCACATTGCGATAGGAATTGGATGCAAAAACCTGGGACTGGATGGGACTGAAATGGCTTTGCTTCTAAAACAGAGATGCTGTATGCCTTCAAACAAATGTCTGAAGTGATGTTATGATAGGAAATCTACAAAGCTGTTGAAAGACTGTATGTTTCAAGTATGTAGCTGTAGTGCCGGAAGAACAGGTAGAATCTAGCCATATGCATATTCAAATGCATTGTTAAGACTCTTCTGTTTTCTGCAGTGCAGAACTTCAATATTTTCCCTCGTTGCCTTATGTAAAGCATACACTTCTAAATGCCATCTAGTCTGTCAAGCTCATAGTACATATGGCTTACAACTGAAGATAGTGTTTAGATACAGATTCTCCAAGGCAAATGAATGAACTGCTAGAAGTCACTACACACTGGTGTGTAAACAGAACACATGCATTGCCTGGACTTCTAGCCTAAGAAATGGCAGACCCATAATAACCTTTTTTTTGACTAAATACTTCCATTCTTTAACCAAGCATTTCACCTGCTGTGGTAACATATTTCTAAATGTGTTCCTATTTGTATACAAGTCTACTAGAACAACATACAGGATTAAATCAACAAACGTCTAACTCACATTTCTAGTCACAACGAAAGGATCTTGCCTTTTCTCCTGTTTAGTGAAATACCAGCAACACGTATGTCCCAAATATTTAGTGTCTTGCACAATTTTGTAGATATTTGTACCTCTGTACATACGGTCACCAACTTGCTGCTCTCACCTGTAGTCATATTTTATTTCCTCCTCGGAAATTGCATCTCCCCGGGTGCTTATGGACTCTTAACCAACTACTAACAAGGCAGTTTACACACTCAAAACAAGCTGTAGTATGAATATCTGGGGAATATTGCAACATCTTCTGTAATGAGCTGGGAGAAAGCCCAGTGGGTTTTGAAAGCATTGCTTTGAGGCTGCATCTGCAAATTAACCTGCTAATTATGGAGAGGTGTACTGGACCTGCTGCTTAAAGACAAAAAAATCAGTTGGTTGCCAAATTCTTCTAATATTTATATCATACTCATGGGAGTTCCAGCTGAGAAAAGGATTTAGGCCAGCCAAAATTTAAAGTCCCGACTGATTTAAAGTTGGACTGTTAAGCAGACGTATTTCAATGAAATTTCCATATTAAACATTTCAAAAGAAAATTTACAATAACTTCTCAAATTTTATTGTTAATTTTGAGAATTCTTATATTGATGTAGCAGATCAAGAGAGGTCCTTCTCCCCCTGTACTCTGCACTGGTGAGACCACATCTGGAGTATTGTGTCCAGTTCTGGGCCCCTCAGTTCAAGAAGGACACAGAGCTGCTGGAGGGTGTCCAGCGTAGAGCAACGCAGATGATGAAGGAAGTAGGACACCTCCCTTATGAGAAGAGGCTGAGAGAGCATGGTCTCTTCTGTTTGGAGAAGAGGAGACTGAGAGGTGACCTCATTAATGTCTACAGATATGTGAGGGGTGGGTGTCGAGAGGATGGAGCCAGGCTTTTCTCAATGTCATGTGGTGATAGAACAAGGGGCAACGGGTGCAAACTGGAACATAGGCGTTCCATATAAATATCAGAAGGAACTTCTTCACAGTGAGGGTGACAGATCACTGGAACAGGCTGCCCAGGAGAGTTGTGACGTCTCCTTCTCTGGAGACATTTAAAGGTCCCTTCCAATCCCTAATGATTCTATGATTCTATGACAAGAGGAAATGGGGTCAAATTGTGCCAGGGGAGGGTCAGATTGGATCTTAGGAAAAACTGCTTCCCAGAAAGAGCGGTGAGGCCTTGGAACAGAGAGGGGTAGAGGCACTGTCTCTGGGAGGGTTCAACAAATGGACAGATGGGGTGTTTCAGGAGATGGTTTAGTGGTTTGGGTTGTAGGGCAGATGGTTGGACTTGATGATCTTGAAGGTCTTTTCCAGCCTTGATATTGTCCTCTCAGGAAAGTGGAGCACCCTGTGCCTGCACTCGTTTGGCACAGTGGCTGTTGCTTACCCTCTCCTCCTATTCTAATGTACCTGAGCTGTGGCTGTTGAATAGTGTTCCTTGTCTACGGTGAGCTGTGAATAGGGGATGATGAAGTTGTGGTTTCCTGGAAAGGAGGAGAATTAATCTTCAGAATTCCCCATCCTTTATGAAAGACTTTGTGACATTCTGAAAGCTGACAACTGTGAGTGTCATTAAAATTCATGTGGCTTAGAAAAAGACTGCGGGTTGTCCATTTAAGCACATTTTCAGGCTGGAAGCTTTTACAAGCTAGTTACAAATATATTGATTTTTAAAAAGAAATTATTGACCTTTAAAAGCCTGGAGTCAGCTGCTGCCAGGCTTATTGCAGACATTTGGTTATTTATATTCATAGAGGCCTAGGTGAGAGCTGGCGGTTCTGAGTCAAACTCTAAGCAATAACCAGAACCGAGTGCTGGGTGAAGAAAATGCTGTAATTGCATAAAATACGGTGAGACAGGACTGCCTGTGAAAGGGTGACACCACTTACAGGGTCTACATTCTACAATGGGGACCGTAAATTCATTTAATCACTTGTTTCTCCCCCTCCCTGGGACAATGCTCATATGAGCTGCAATTTGAAAATGTTGGTTCATTTTTCTGTTTTGCACTGTCTTAACATTTAGCAATATTGGGTTTTTAGTACTACAAGCCCTACCCTGTAAGCAGTTCAGTACTCATGGAAAAATGTTTTCATGGTGCACGCACAGTGGACTCGTGTAGGTTCTTTTACTGTGATCTCAAAGTGCAAAACGCAAAAGCAAGGCAACCACGCCAAGGGGGTTCTGCTCCAATTCAATAGTGCAATTTTATTGTTTTACCTGTAAAGTGGCTGTGATAGAAAGAAAAGAGTGATGGGAAAGGGAGAAAGAGTAAAGGAAAAAGGGGAAAGAGGATAATAGCTATCACTGCAAGGTCCCAAGCAGCATTCATCTGCCTTCTGATCTTCAGGGTAGCGTTCCACTGGTCTTCTGATCTTTCAGGCAATTATTGGTGGGGAACTGTTCCAAAAGCTTTCCTGACAGCTTGTCCCAAAGGCTTTCCCACAAAGGCTTGCACGAAAGACTTGGCCCCAGTTCAATTGCTAAGGAGCCATCTTTTCTGCTAACCAACACACCTTGTTCCACCTCTGTCCTGTGGAGCTCTGCCAATCTCTGTCTTCTCAAGCCAGGCTTCCACACTTGTCCAAAGAAGAGGGTTTGAGGGCTCTCCCTGGAGGCAGTGGCTTTTGGCCAGGAGAGCTGCTCTGGGGTTATAATGAGCAAAGTCCACCTGGAGTGCCAGATTTCTTCACCAATGTCAAGGTAATTGACAATCTAATGTTATCCGTTCCGTGCCAGGTAGTAGGGGAAAAGCACCACGCAATTAACTGTGTGGAGTAGGTGTTTCTGGCTCTTTCTGCTATGATAGTTTGATCAGTTTCAGGTACCTTCTTGTACCTTAGTGTCTAGTTCTGTACCTTTAGTGTCCAAGTCCATGCTGACCATCTTGAGGTAATTCTGACTGACTCTTACATGTGTGCACTTCAAGGTTTCTGAATGAGGGCTGAATATAGGTACCTTTAATGATCTTATTGACCAGAGGAGGACTGGGGTCAGCAGAAAGCTGTATCTTATTCTATTTACATTTTCACCTCAGAAAACAAATTGTTTCCTAAGTATAGGCAGAGGAACAATTTTCTGGCTGTCAATACATATTAAGTACATAGTATATGAATGGGATATTAGTTATTGTGAGCTAACACTGCAGATCTAAAGATAAAAACAGTGCTGTTATTTAGCAACTATAGATTTCTGATAGATTAAATAATAGATATTAGGTTGGGTTTGTATTGATATTTCTTCTGGTTTTCCTTACTTAAAATGCTCTGCCTAACACTGCAGAATTTCCCATTCCCAGTAGGTTAACTGCTGTAGAGGGCTTGGCCTGGCATATCCAAGATGTTCAGTGAAAAGTTGGCTTGGTCTAGCACGGCTCTGAGTGACAACAGGTTAAAATAAAATTCCTACTTCGGTCTACAGCTGTCAAGTTTTACATTACCAGTATTCTAGCACACATATGCCTTCTTTATGCCTTTCTTCAGCAAGCTAGAGATGCTCTACCATTTCAGTGTCTTTAAGGAAACATTCACATTGTGTTCTCTATATCAGTGGTTGTTCCTAGGTCTTGTTTTTAATTCTTGTTTTTTCTACATCACCAAATCCGCACTATCTACAACAGTCAACTCCTCCTGGCTTCCCACACTTCTCTACTGGAAGTGGAAGACTAAAAGGCAGAGTGCCTTGTGCTGTCCTGACATTTTATTAGTGCTGAACTGTCCAATAGAAGGATCAGAATTCGTGTTCCCTGTCCCACTGCCACAGAGGAAATCCATTTGTCCTGCGGTGCATTTGAATGATGGGTAACAAATTAGGAAAGATATTGAAATTGATTTTGTAATGTCCTGTATAGTAATGTCACAGTGGCAACCATCGTTTGCTGCGGTATCTGTTCTTTAACACCACCACCACCATTCCCAGCAGGTATTATCCCTGCTTCCACTGCATGAGGATTGTAAGAGGAAGGTGTGATGCCTTGTTACAAGGTTTGGATCTTATTGATTCTTCCCTAAATCCTTTAGAAGTGTGGGAAATGTTCAGAGTAAAGGAGAGGAGCAAATCAATTTTCTTGCCTCCTTTTACCTCCTTCTCAGTTCTTTCCTACATTTTCCAGTGCTCTCTCTCCCTGTTCATTTCATTCATTAGCAGAAGAATGCTGTAAGCAGATGTTTCATGTGGCAGTAAGTAATGCAGAGAACGGCTGAGGGAACTCAGGACTCCCCCTGTCAGTAAATCCTGCCAACATGCTGCCCAACATGCTGCACGTGGATACTAGTGCCTTCTGGTTCTACTCTCTCCTACTGCCTAAATGCCATCCTTTCATATTTTGAATTATTCATGCAATTGGCTCCAGAGAACTTGATAACAAAGAGAGTTAAATTTTGCGTTTACCTTTTGATAAACTTTTCATTAATGTTAAATCTAGTAGTTTTTCCTCCTTCTCTGTTATGGTGTCTAGGAACAATACGCTGAAGAAAAGGTACGTTAGTCAGGCAGGGAATGTAGTAATGTGATGCAGTCATAATTCTCCTGAGACTTCTAGAATTATTAATATCTTCTTTTAATAGCAAGGGGTAGAAGTGCCTGTCATCTGTGGTGAATTCTCAAACCATTTTCTCTAATCACCTTCCCTTTCTTTAAGTTTCTCAAAGGAATAAAATTCAAAAAGCTATGAGAAGCATAGCTTTTTGAATTATTTCTTTTTTTGAGATTATGTTGCCATGCCTAGACAAGGTGAATACATTTCAAGGTAGAGGCCTTTAGGTGTCAGCTGGTTTAAGTTATGTGTGAGGAGCAAAAGGGAATGATCCCAATCTGTCAGCAGTTGTAAGTCCTGTAATTGTAGCCTGAAATATCATTTTCAAGAACTGAAAGTGTTTTTATAGCTATTAACTTGACTATACAACTTATATATTCCAGTATCTCTGCAGAATGGAAACTCATCCTTTGCTATTTGGTTTCATGTAGCATGTGGCTACAGGCTGCAAGTGTCCTTATAAATACAGGCTATAATTGTCCTTACAAATCATAGCACCATAGAATGGTTTAGGCTGGAAAAGACCTCAGATCATGCAGTCCCAACCCCCTGCCATGGGCACTGACACTCCTCACCAGACCAGGTTGCCCAGAGCCGCATCCAACCTGACCCTGAACTCCTCCAGGGATAGAGCAGCCACAACTTCCTTGGGCAACTTGTTGCAGTGCCTCAGCACCCTCATGCCAAAGAACTTCTTCCTAACATCCAGTATAAATCTGCCCTCTTTCACTTTCAGGCCATCAGCCCCTGTCCTATCACTACAGGCGCTAGTAAAAAGTCCTTCTCCAACCTTCCTGTAACCCTCTTCTGGTACTGGAAGGCTGCTGTTGGGTCCCCTTGGAGCTTTCTCTTCTGCAGGCTGAACAACCCCAGCAATCTCAGCCTATCATTGTAACAGAGGTGTCCAGCCCTTTCATCTCAGTAATTATTTTTAACAAAGCCTGTCTCTGGATGGTTTTTACCCTGACAACTTCACACTGTGGATCATAGTATCATCCTATGTGTACAAATCTCTAGGATGACACATGCTTTGCTGTTACCCGGCGTCACTGGTGCCCTCAGGAATAAGAATATTTTTCTCAAACACAGACCATTAACATGACAAGGTAGGGAAAGACACAAGGAGAAATAGGAAGGGAAAAACTGCAGGGAACATGCTGAGTGTAGCCAAACATTTGGATTAGGTCTAAGGCTGATTTCAGCTGTGTCATCCACTGGAACCGCTCTAGAGAATGTCATCTTTGCTCTCAGAACCATTCTGTTTATTCACAAAGATTGTCTTCACAGCAGCATTTCTAAACTTGCCAATAACTCAATAATGAAATGGCCTCAAAACCTAACGAGGAATCATGCCTAGCGTAATTAGCTTCCTCATCATTTTGGAGATTTTAATTACAGTCAAAGGCAAACAAATATGCTGATATTCAGTGAAAAGAATTTTCACGTTAATGAAATTAATTAGAACAAAAAAGTGGTTTTCTGCTGTTTCATTTGTTCAAGAATGTCTGTTTTCTCCAGTCCAAATTACATGACCAAGCACAATGGGAAAGGTTATTTCATGGTAAACACAATACTGGTTTTATTTTGCTTGAGCAAGAAAGAACTAAAAAGGTGTCTTGGGAATGGTACCCTCTGTGTTTTATTTGGGAGAAAATACAAGCACTGCTTAGAATAAGTCAATAATCCAAGTTTTAATGAAAAAGAAACTGGTCTTAGCAAAATAATGATATAGGAGCTGGAAACTGCTGACATTATGTTAAAGAACAATCTGTTAAAACTCAGTTATGGTGGAAATGGATCACAGAATTATTGAGGCTAGAAAAGACCTCTGAGCTCATCCAGCCCAGCCCGTGACCTAACATCACCACATCAGCTAGACCATGGCACTAAGGGCCACATCCAGTCTGTCCTTAAACACATCCAGGGATGGGGACTCCATTACTGCCCTGGGCAGTCCATTCCAGTGTCTGATCGCCCTTTCTGTGATGAAGGGCTTCCTAATATGTTACCTTGTATTTGTATCGGGTTCTGGAAGTGTTTTCACAAGCCATCCTTACACACAACATGTTTCTTACGTATTCCTTTATGATTCTTTTGGCTGTAGGTTGTTCAAATTCTATGGAACTGAAGACAGTATACAAGAGTGTAGTCAAGGCTGTGGAGGAATATACAAGAAACTGAAGGCAAATAAAGGAATAGAACCTCCCCAACAGATTGGATCATCCCTAACTTACAGGAAGTTTGAAATCAAGATTTCTTTAACCTGAGGAAAAAAACCACTCTTGTCAAAAGGTAATGTCTAATCATAAGTGTTGGCTGTCTGCTTCATCCCTTTGAACATCCTTGCTCTTAGACTAAGATTAGGTTAGATATTAATTGGTGAGACTGCATGACGTGAAGTACCTGGAAAGCGATAGAGCAAGTGTGCCACATGTCCCCTGTTCTGGAGCTAGTGCCTGTGTGCAGTTCCACTTAAAATGCTGATGTGATGATGCTTAATAGAACTATTCCAAAGGTTACATGTAGGTAGTTTATTTGAGGCAGTCCAACTCTGTTCAGCATGCAGTGAATAAAGCTCCAGCAGCCTGAGTTACAGTAATGTTAATAGTGAACCTTGAGTGTGTGCTCGCTGCAATGGAGAATGCAATTTTACCTGTCCTTGCAGGAGAGTATGGTTCCTCAAGTCACTTTGATACCTTTGTAGATGTTGTCGTCAAGAGCCGCTGTGTTTCTGATGTGTAAAGCGTGATTGATTCGTTTAGAGCCCTCCACCTTTGGTTGGGGTTTTGATTTCAAATGAAATCTACAGAAATAAGTTAGAACTGAAGTGAAGCAGCTTCTATTTAGGCTCATTGGTTTTGAGCTGAAGAACTTTTGAGCTGAACGGAATAAGTTGTTACTCACGTAACTAGCCACTGCAAAACTTCTGCCTCTCCTGACCAGTTTATGGGGGTGAACTGCTAAGAGGAGCATGAAAATCAGAGATGAGGGGATCGTTGGGCATCTATCAAAACAGCTGCTTGACTCTAGTTAGTTGGTTTGTGGCAGGTTTAATATTTATAGACTCAATCAGAGCTCCATAGTTGAGCATTGCAGTGTCTTATGGATGCTTCCTACTGATCCTAGTGTAACACGTATGTTTCTTATGCCCTGTAAACATGCAGAGTCATATTGACAGTGGGTTCTTTATTTGAAGAAGCAGTAATGCACTAGCAGCTCTCTAGCAGTGCAACTCTTTTCCTTCTTGTGGTCTTCCCAGCTCACCAGTAAACAAATGATCCAAGAACCTGATCATAGCTAAGGAGACTTGGAAGTGCTCATTTAGTTTGGTGAAAATAATAAACCAGAAATGTAGCTTCATAGACAGGCCAGTGATAACTCCATACAAGTCTTATTCCCTGGACCACAGCCAGACCATGTTATTGACAGTGATACTACATGCCATACTTTTCCTTAATAATTCATGTTGCAACAAGAAAACCTCAAACTAAAGCATGTGTTTCTGCTTTGTAAACAGCTCCTTGCACATGTGCTGACTTTGCAGCTGCTTCCTGCAGTCTTTGACTCCTGTAATTAGGACAACTGGCAAGCCTAGCTAATGATATTAAACTGACTGGTCCACAAGTCTACAATGTCATTTATCTCAGGGGTTTAATTTGCTGAGTACAGGGCACCACAATACAAGCTTTGCATGTGTGATGGATGTAAGTTGATTTCCTTTTTTTTAAGCTCTTGTTGCCAAGTTACAACAAACTGTTATCACAGTAGATCGTCTGCTTTTAAATGGATGAAAATTCTACCTGAAAAGAGCCATAGTGATCATAACTGATAACATATATTGATATCTCTGAAGGGAGGAAAATAAAACAGATAGAACCCAAATTGTGAATATGGTAATATCGTATTCTAGGCATAGCTAGACCGACTCACAAATAGCTGCTCAGACCCGAGAGACTATCGCTGCAATAGCAAGTGACTAAGAGCTTGCTAGATAGCTAGTAATTTAAAAATAAATAGCATGAATACTAACAGATTCTAAAGACAGAATCACAATGATCTGTTGTCTGCATTGCACAGAAGATTACTTGCCCTGGAAATAACCCTTGCAGCCAGGTATTGTAGCTAGATGCCAAGAGAAAAGTATAAATGAAAACAACGTACTGAAGTCTCTGCAACTGTCCAAATGATTAGAAATAATCTTAAAGCACAATGCTGAGAAGCCCTCTTCACTTTGATTGAGTTAGAAAATTATTTGTATTATGATGGAAAATTAGGTATAATCCATACTGACACATCAAGCTGCTGCTCTGCCTCCTCCTGAAGATCCTTACTAAAGTCCTGTAAGTTCTCTGGAATAAGAATCTGGTTTTCTTGCTCTGTTTAAAATATCACATGGAAGAGCAGGACCTAAAGAGAGTGTTTATGACTGCCATCTTTGAGTTCATCTCAAAAACATTCACACTGGCTACCAAGGTAGTTGTGACTGCAGGGAAGCTGAACGGTGCTGTGTTAACTGCGGATACCCATTTGGTTGTATCCATAGAAGTAATGAGTGTGGAACCTGCCATAATCTTTGAGCAGAGATTCCTTTTCTTAGCAATAATGTAAGGGCAGTTCTTTCTGTGTTTAAAAGTTAACTCTTAATTAACTGATTGCCAGTATGAATAAATAGAAAGTGTTAGATATTGCTGAAAATTGCTGTATGAGAAATATAAGTATATCCAGTTCCAAGGGCAACACTTTGCTCGGTGCAGAGAACCTGTAACCCAAATCAAATGTCTTCACTGCAGTTAGATCATTAAAGGTGCACAGGTAAGACAGCATGATTCTGCAGTGTGCTCTAGCAGTCTGATATTCTGCTTATTGACTTAGAAAAGCATGATACTGGGGTATTTTAAAGGTGTAGCCCTTTGAGGGAGGCTGATGTAAAACGCATTAAAATGGCAGAAATGAAGCTGCAGACATTGAATGAAATCTTTTCATTCAAATCACAACTCAACCCCTTGGTAAGCCCCAGCAGAAACCTGCTCAGATAACTCTGCTTGAAATACCGTTACCTCCTCTGAAAAAGGAAGAAGTGAATTTTGCCAGGATTTCAGAACTGGGAGTAGAAGCTTCTCCCTTCATTTTAAATTACTGTGCCAGAGACATGTTCTGTCTTTGCAAAAAACCCTCCTGCAGCACTGAATTTTTGATTCACAGCAAAAGAACCATGGAGGGGAATGCAGACCAAATACGTAGTGCAGCGCTGCCGGTGCTTCAGCGGAGTTGCTCTTGTGGTTCCAGCGAGCACTACTTTAAAAATAGATCATGTCTACACGATCCTATGAAAATCCCTCGGAGGGAGGGGAATTGATGGGGAAGCGTTTCTGTGGACTGTGGAATTTCAACTCATTAAAGTAATGAAACAACTGCCATGGGAATGGGTCCGCACAGAGCCTGTGAAAGATGCCTGCTATGCTATTATTCCCAGCAGAAGAACACAAAAGCCTGATCACTTAGCAATCCTGAGAAGCTGCCTGCTTTCACAGGAGCAGGTGGTAGTGCTGCCATAAAAGTTGCGCTACAGGAGAAAATCCAGACATCAGTCGATATTTGGACTGGCTGTCTGTCCCCACAGGTGTGGCTGGGTGGCACGCACAGGGTTAACACTAGAAAGGGCCATGGGTAGCATGTAATGCCAGATGTTCAGACACCTAGTGCCTGCATTTTTGACACAGTTTGGCATCCTCAAATCATCCAGAGGCTTTAGACTAAAAGAGTTTTAAATCTCTTACCTTGATCTAGTCCAGTGTAGCTTTTTGGTTGTTCTCCGTCCACTACCAGAAAAAGAGAAATTGCCGCCAGATTCCAGTGAGTCATCCTAAATGACAGAGTAGGCTCACTCTTTGCACCAGCTGCTGGCTGCCTCCGCTGTGTGACAGCTGCCGGCTGGCTGGGGAGCAAGCGTGTCCCATTCTGCAGCCTGCGGCAGGGGGAGAGGGGAAGGCAGCGCCAGGGAGAGGAGTGGGAGAGGCAATGGGAGAGATGGACCAAGACACGCAGGAGAGAGGCAGAGGCAGGAATATACCATGTGGCTGAGGACTCTCCTTTTCTGCCTGGTGCTCAGCCTCACAACGTGCTGCTGAAAAGTTAGTTTTTAATACATGATGCATTCCCTGATTATAGACCCTCCCCACTCCATCCCTCTGTGCAGTCTGTGCTCTGAGAAATCCTCAGCATTTTGGTGACTCCATCATCATCTCTCTCTCGTGGAGGCTGCCAGGGATGCTGTGCACTGAATGTGCTCAGCAAGGGGGAAGGCTGTCTTGTGGCTGCGTGAAGAGCAGCACTTGGTTTCCTGCAGCAGTTTTCCAGGCGGTGTGTCTGAGAGTGGGAAACAGAGGGCAAGGGTGGTGAGTCTGGCACCAGAGATAAAGACAGAAAAGAGATGTTGGGAGGCACAAAATCGCTCACCAGGTTGTTGAGGAGGGAGACTTATATTGATTTCTCCTAACAGAAAGGGAGGTTGTAATAATTTCTGAGCTTCAAGTTTACTGACCTTGGATGTGTCTCTGCAAATCTAGAGTCAGGACCCTTCCTGGATTGTCCAGTGTCCAGAGAAAAAGCAAGCTGTTGGAGAGGGTAGTATTGCCCTAAATGGCAGAAGCTGATCTGGGGAAACTGTTCGTTTCTAATCACCCTAAATTCCCAGAGTACAGTTCAGTTATTGCCCTATCCTCACACCTCTTGTACACAAGTGTTTATACACACCATGGTTTTAAGAAACCAGTACAGGACAGCTTCACAGAAGTTGGTGATTGTGCTGTAATCAGTGATCAGTGATCACTGGTGATCAGTGTCACTGGGAAAGAGGAAGAAGCATTCAGGTTCCCACTGTTGGCTAACTAGTTCGTAACCTCTACCAAAGGGTCAATCTGGAACGCTTTTGTGGCATTTTGAAGGCTCTCTATTAAAATATTTGTAGTAGTATCTTAAGAAAATCAAAGCTGCTACTACCTCAGTGTCAAACTCTGCTTAGATGCCTTGAATATTTGTCAAATGGATCTGCATCAAAAATGGGTGGATTATCATCTGTTGTATTCCAGCAATGTGAATGTCCTGTTAACTGGCCCATAATGAAACTTAGGGAAAGAAATAACAGCATAAAGGTGGAAGAGCTACAGTGGGTTGCATTCTTGATTAGAAAACCAAATGTACTGTAGTTTAACATTGACTCAAACTGATTTCACCAGTTCAATATCTATTCACGTTTCTGCCTGTGCTGCAGAATACCGAATGATGTTTTCTTCTACTCTGCTGTTGTTGGATAGGGGTGGCCCTGTGAAAATGAGATATGAGCTGTCCAGTTAGTTTTATAATGTTAATTTTTTATCTATATACATATATATATATATATAAAATTCTGACTTAGCTGAAGGTGCTAGCAATTTACCAGCCTCATAATTCATAATGAAGCAGAACAGCAGGCCCTATCCAAGAGCTTAACAAGTGTTTCCTTAGGCTGACTGCAGTGAACATCATACTTCGGGAGTCTTTTCCACTGTAAATTTGAACCGTCACAGCAAATTATATTTTCATTGAGTATGAGAAGCTTTCTCCTGCAGTCTGTGAGTAAAAAGCCATGAAGAATATCCAGAAAGGTGTTTGCCCTGAACTTCCTGTGGATACAACTTCATCAGGAGACGTAGGTCTTTGGTTTAATTCGGTAGTGTTTCTGGAGAAGTAGATCATCATCAGGGATAATTAGCTGTGTGTGAGATGTCTATCCAGGGTTCATATAGGTCTCTTAGCAGTCAGCCAGACTTGCACAGGAATTCATAGAATGGCCAGGGTTAGAAGGGACCTTAAAGATCATCCTGTTCCAAACCCCCTGCACTGGCAGGGACACCTTCACTAGATCAGATTACTCAGGGTCCCAGCCAACCCGACCTTCCACACTTCCAGGGATGGGGCAGCCACAACTGCCTTGGGCAACCTGTTCCAGCATCTCAGCACTCTCACAGGAAAGAATTTGTTCTTCATGTCCAACCTCAATCTCCCCTCTTTAAGTCTGGAATCCTTTCCCCTTGTCCTCTCACTATGCACCCATGTAAAAAGCCCTCCCCCAGCTTTCTTGTAGCCTCCTTCAGAGATTAGAAAGTTACCTGGGAGCCTCCTATTCTTTGGGCTGAACAACCCTAACTTGCTCAGCCTGTCCTTATAAGGGAGGTGCTCCCTTATAAGGTCATTTGAGTTATCTCCTCTGGAAGCATTCCACAAGCTCTATGTCCTTCTGATGTTGTGCTGTGTAACAGGTCTCCACTGAAAAATGACTGAGTGGGAAAAGAAAAGGACTTTGTGCTATGGGGTACAACTGTTGTAATGATTTTGCTTCACAGAATATATATGATACTGGAGTTGTTATTTAAGACCCTGTTCTGTTGGGAGAACTTAATGGAAACAGACAAGGCAGGGAGGACTAGAAGAAATGGCTGCAAGCTGCGCCAGGTGTGGTTTAGGCTGGATATTAGGAAACACTTTTTCACTAAAAAGGTGATCAAACATTGGAACAGGCTGCCCAGGGCGATGCTGGAGTCCCCGTCCCTGGAGATCTTTAAACAATGTGTGGACCTGCTGCTTAGGGACAGAGGTTAGTGGTGACCTGGCTGTCCTTGATCGAAGGTTGGACTAGATGATCTTGAAAGTCTCTTCCATTCGAATGCATTCTGTGATTCTCTGAGTACATGTTGTCAGTGACAGAAGCTACCACAGAGTAATCAAGCATGTTTTTCTGAAGTGACAGATAGCTATGGATGAAGCTGGATGCCTTCCATGGCAGGGTTAGGGCACATAGAGGTGTTAAGTGGAGTCTGAAGCCAGTTTTGATGGTGTGCTGGAAGCCTGGACTGCTCACACCTAACCACAAATGACTTGGATTAATTATATCTGATGCAGACCAGTATTTTTGTAAAAGTATTGTCCTAAACTTCAATACTTACGTTAGTAAACTCTTCCATGCTGGTTGTTCCCAAGTAGACATGAGTCTGCTTGATATTCAAAAGAGGAAGATCAGCAACCATGTGTACTCTATTTGCAGATGTGAATCTGAGCTGCATGTTTTGAAGAGGTCTTTAGTTCTGGGCCTCTCACTTAAAGAAAGATACTGAGTTGCTGGAGCAGGTCCAGAGGAACAACAAGGCTGGGGAAGGGACTGGAGGGAAAGTCTGATGAGGAGAGGCTGAGGGACCTGAGGCTGTTCAGCCTGGAGAAGAGGAGACTCAGGAAGGGACCTTCTCTCTCTCTACAGCTACCTGAAGGGAGGTTGTAGTCAGGAGGGGATCAGTCTCTTCTCCCAGGCAACCAGCGACAGGATGAGGGGACAGGGCCTGAAGCTGCACCAGGAGAGGGTTAGGTTGGATAGTAAGAAGGCCTTCCTCATGGAAAGGGTGAACAGACACTGGAACTCTCTCAGCCTGTCCTCACACGAAAGATGCTGATTATTGTAGTGGCCCTCCTCTGGACATGCTCCAGTATGTCTACATCCTTCTTGTTCTGGGGACTCCAGAACTGGACACAATACTCCAGGTGAGGTCTCACCAGGGCATAGTAGAGGGACAGAATGGCTTCTCTTGATCTGCTGGCCACGATTCTTTTCATGCAGCCCAGAATGTGGTTGGTCTTCTGGGCTGCAATTACACACTGGTGGTTCATGTCCAGTTTTTCATCTACCAGCATCCCCAAGTCCCTTTCCACAAAACTGCACTCGAGGAGATCATCTCCCAGCCAGCTACCTGATAATGCCAGTTACCTCAGCTCAGGTGCAGGACTCTGTACTTGGCCTTGTTGTACCTCATAAGGTTCATCTGGACCCACCTTTCCAGTCTATCCAGATCCCTCTGGGTGGCATCCCATCCCTCAGGCATATCAGCCACACCCCTCCAGCTTCGGTATCATCTGCAAAGTTGCTGAGGGTGCATTCAATATGTCTTTCAATGTCATTTATGCATATATTGAACAACACTAGTCCCAGGACTGTCCCCCCTGGAATACCACTTGTCACCTCCTTCCATTTGGACATCAAGCCCCCAGCCAGATCTTTGTCCACTGACTAGTCCACCAATCACATCCATAATTCTCCAATTTAGAGATAAGAATGTTGTGGGGAACCATGTCAAATGCCTTGCAGAAGCCCAGATAGATGATTTCCATAGGTCTTCCCTTGTTGACTGATGCAGCCACTTCTTTGTAGAAGGCCACTAGGTTGGTCAGGCAGGACCTGCCTCTAGTAAATTGATGCTGGCTACCTAGGATTACCTCCCTTTCCTCCATATGCTTTAGCATGTTCTCCAGAAGGATCAGTTCCATAATCTTGCCAGGCACAGAGGTGAGGCTGACAGATTGGTAGTTCCCAGGGTCTTCTTTTTTACCCTTTTTAAAGACAGTCACGATATTCCCCTTTTTCCAGTGGCTAGGAACTACTCCTGACCACCAAGTCTTCTCAAATATTAAGGAGAGTGGCTCAGCAACTGCATCAGCTAACTCCTTCGATACTTTGGGATGCATCTCATCAGGTCCCATGGACTTGTTATATTCAGGTTCCTCAGGTGATCATGAACCTTGTCTTTTCTTACAGCGGGAGGGACTTTGTCAACCTGGTCCCTGTCTTGTGATTCACTATCATGAGGGCTGTGAGGACAGAGGTTTTCAGTGAATACAGAGGCAAAGAAGTTGTTGAGTACCTCAGCCTTCTCCTCACCTGTTGTTACTAATTCACCATCATTTATCAGGGGGGTACAACATCTTTGACCTTACTTTTCTGATTTAGATACTTATAGAATCCTTTTTTTTTTTTCTTTGTATCCCTTGCCATGTTCAGCTCTAGCTGACTTTGTCCCTATATAACTAGGCAGTATTCCTGTATTCACCTCAGGATACCTAGAATCATAGAATCATAGAATCATTAGGGATTGGAAGAGACCTCAAAAGATCATCTAGTCCAACCCCTCTGCCATGGGCAGGGACATCCTACTCTAGGTAAGTCTGGCCAGAGCCTCATCCAGCCCAGCCTTAAACTCCTCCAGGGACGGGGCCTCAACCACCTCCCTGGGCAACCCATTCCAGGCTCTCACCACTCTCACGGTCAAGAACTTCCTCCTCACATCCAGTCTAAATCTACCCAGCTCCAGCTTTGCTCCATTACCCTTAGTCCTGTCACTACCAGATATACTACAAAGTCCCTCCCCAGCTCTTCTGTAGGCCCCCTTCAGATGCTGGAAGGCCATAAGAAGGTCGCCTTGGAGCCTTCTCTTCACCAGTCTGAACAGCCCCAACTCCCTCCCTGTCCTCATAGGAGAGGTGATCCAGCCCACTGATCATCCTCATGGCCTTGCTCTGGACACACTCCAGCATGTCCACACCCTTCTTGGAATAAAGGTGCCAGAACTGGATGCAGTACTCCAGGTGGGGTCTCACCAGACCTGAGTAGAGGGGAAGAATCACCTCCCTCGACCTGCTGGCCACACTTCTCCTGATGCAGCCCAGGATCCAGTTCGCCCTCTGAGCCGCAAGTGCACACTGCTGGCTTATGTTGAGTTTCTCGTCCACAAGCACTCCCAAGTCCCTCTCCTCAGGGCTACTCTCCAGCCATTCACTGCCCAGCCTGTATTTGTGCTTAGGATTGGCTCGACCCAAATGCAGGACCTTCCACTTGGTCTTGTTGAACTCCGTGAGGTTGGCTTGTGGCCACGTCTCCAGCCTATCCAGGTCCCTCTGCATGGCATCCCTGCCCTCCAGCGTGTCTGCCGCACCACACACCTTGGTGTCGTCAGCAAACTTGCTGAGGGTTCACTCAATGCCTCTGTCCATGTCACCAACAAAGATGTTGAACAAGACAGGTCCCAGGACTGATCCCTGAGGGAGTCCACTTGTCACTGGCCTCCACTTGGACATGGACCCATTGACAGGCACTCTTTGGGTGCAGCCATCAAGCCAATTCTTTACCCATCTGGTGGTCCACCCATCAAACCCATGTTTCACCAGCTTGGAGACCAGAATGTGGTGTGGGACAGTATCAAAGGCTTTGCT